>JASCZW010006151.1:0-108511 GCA_034211315.2 Aedes japonicus | reverse complement strand
CTAAGATTGCGTATCCGGGGACTCACCCCCAGGTCTATACACCTATAGTCCTTCCCGTTGCACTCGTCAGCTCGTGCGATACTCTAGACTCACATGGGTGGTCGTATCCGGGTCCTCCACTGGGTAGGCACAAGTGTCCGTCCAGTTTCTGGTACATTAATTATCTATTTTTTTTTTTTGCCTGAATGAAGTACTAATGCTTAAAAAGTTATAAGGAAACCCGTGTGAAAACAACTAACTAGTAGTAATTGGTATTGCGCTCAATTGGCCATTATAATGAAGATTTTACTCCGACCTCTTGAAAATATTTCAAACTTTTGAGAGTGGGACCAATGTCCATATTTGTACCTTTTAGATTTTGGATTATTTGTAACATTTCATGAACCGTTCTCATTAAATGTCTCTCTCAACAACCAGATTGCAGCGTAGAAGGTGCCCTGTATTGGCCAACAAATTCTCTGTACAACCCTTCCCTTATACACCCAAACCCGACACTTCATCACCTCCAAATGCTTTCCTGGAAAGAAATGAGAATAATAAAAAAATAAAATATGTGGACACAAATTGACGAGACAACTCCAAAAGGTCGGTATCGGATGCTTTCATGTCTTGTTGGCAAGCGATTTCTGTCTTGGTTCCCTCGGCTGCAGAGGTGATATTTTTTCCAGTGAATATTTTCCTGAGCGACGGCATGCTCCTTTTCAAGTGGTGATCCTGCAAATAGAGACTAAACAAACCAGACTGATCCTCGGATTGGTGGTCCGTCATATCATTAATAGCTGATATATCTGAATATAATTAAACAGACCCTTTATGATAAAAAGGCATTTCATGCTTATATTAATGTGTTGAGATGAGTGATTATTATCGACCCCTGTGATCCTATTTAGTTATGTTCCAAATACTCTGATTTAATTAAATTGTTCTCAGAGTCAAACATATTAACGTTATGAGTTTTGTTGACCTATTGATCTACAAGTTAAGTCTTTATTGCTCTATGATAGTACATATTATGTGAATAACAGTGTGATGATCTGTTGCTTCTGTTTAGTAGTCGACCACCGTTTATTCGAAGTCACTGTCACTATTTAAGAGTGAATCGTCGCTTCCTATGTATTCGGAGTCGGAGTCCGGGATCCCTGTCCATATTTCGGTTTCTTCATCTGAATCAGGAAATCCTAAGAAGTCTTCCTCATAATCGCCTTGATCTGGAGCCTCTTCCGATATGCTTTCGACCATGTTATTGAGAAATTCTTTGATCCTCATCCGGTCCTCCGCAACGTGACGAATGTGTTCAGCTGATATTTGTGTGCACGAAATGTCTTGTTTTACACAGGACCCCCAGGTGAAACATGGGCGTCCTCTTTTCAGGGGTCCAGGTATCATGTATTCCTCTGCCAATTTTTGTACCTCTCCGTCGTTCATTCGTTGTAGATGGGCCCAGTATAGTAAGCGGGCGATTCGGATTTTCCTCACGATTGTCTTTCCTTCTAGCATTTTCTCAACATTATCGTCTTTTGCCGTCTCCTGCGGTTGATTGTCGTTCGAGCTGTGATACAAGTCTGACACTATGGTTGCCTCCATATCTCGAAGGCGATCCCGATTGTGTTTCGTTATTGTTGTTACCTTTAGACCATATAGCACTATTGGAGCAATTACCGTATGATATATACGGACGGTTGTTTTCCACCTTAGCCTGAAATCTTTAACGAAGCTCAACACACTGCGGTATACTCTGAAAGCTTTTGAGATTCGTTCCGCTACTGCCTCCCGACGGTTCAAGGAGCTTGTTAGGAAAATCCCTAAATACTTCATCTTCGTTACAACTCTTATGATGTAGGGACCAAAGGTAGCTTGGCGTGGTGGGTCTCGTGCCATTGTTACTAATGGGTCTCGTATGAGAACTTCGGTCTTAGCCACGTTGAGTTCCAGGCCAAATGCTTGTAACGCTGGTGTTAGTATTGAAATCAGACGCTCAATTTGTGCTGGATGTGTTAGCAGTCCGATAATATCATCAGCGTAAACTCGTAGGCAGGGAAGACGGATGCGACCAGACTGGCCTAGTGACAGCTCTGGCATTTCACGCTGTACTTGAATGAGTGCTTGGTCTAACAGGTACACAAACAGCTTTGGGGATAGTGGACATCCTTGCTTTATTCCGCGCACCTTGTGATATTCCTCTGTCCTTTGCCCAAACCATTGAAGAGAGGTTCTTTCTGTGAGGCAGCATTTCACAATTCTGTTTATGAGATATACTGGAACCTAACGAGCGAAGAACCTCTGGCACTCGACTCAGATCTATACGATCAAAGGCTTGGCGCAGATCCAGTGATAAGATATATGTCACTCTGCCTTTTCTCCAACGCTCATCTAGTATCTGTCTGACAATGAAAATTTGATCTTCAGCGGAGCGGTTGTGATGGTAGGCAAACTGGTAATTGGGTACGTCACCTAAAAACGATTCCAGCTGCTCTAGTAAAAACCGGGCATATATTTTATAAACGGATTGGCATAGTGTTATGCGCCGGTATTCCTCCGGGCCTTTGGGACGAGCCGTTTTTGGGATTGGTACTTGAAGGGTTTCAATTACACCACGTGGGACATCATTTCGATTCCACATTATTGAGAGCAACTTATGAATGTGCTGGATTAGACACTCTGGGCCGTACCTTATCAGTTCTGGTTTCACTCCATCTGTGCCAGCCGATGTATTATTCTTCAGCTGTAGAGATAGTCTTTCGACATCACTTCGCGTTGGCCCTGATCCAGTTGGTGGAGAAGTTTCTTCGGCTATTAGTGGAACATCATGTGAGCTTGCACTTTGTTGTAGCGTAGATTCCCATTCTCTTATTGAAATGTATTTTTTCGTTCTTTGATTCTGGAGGCGACGGTGCTGCTTTAGATACCTGTACGTCAGGCGAACCCGTTCTACTGTTGGGTGTGTGCTAATATTCTCGAAGAACTTGTCTATTTTGCTATCTAGGTGTTGTTTATAGGCATTTTCCTTCTCCTTCTTGGCTGTTTTCAGCTTCCTTTTCAGGTTTGAATCGCCAGGATTCTTCAGCAGTAGGTTTCGAAGCTGTTCCATACGTTTTCCCGCGCGGGCTCGGTTGGGCGTCTTGGGAGATCGCTGGGGTTTCAGCGAAGTAATTGCCGCATGTTTTATGCTATCCTGCAGATACGATAATATGGTTGTTGCGTCTTCTGTATTTTCTGCATTTGTATCCAACTGGTTTGTCAGTACACTATGATAGCGATCTCTTGATGGTGCGTGATTTTTTAGTTGGTTTACATCATATGTGGGCTTTGCAGCTGAGGGGTTACCGCCAACCGATTATGTTGGACTAGTGTATGTTGCGTTTTCAGTTTCTTGAGGAATTCGATATTTAATGCTCATTAACAGGAGCCTGTGGTCCCAAAAATCTGGAGCCATATCGATGCACCTGATGTTTGGTAGTTGAAATCTGACAATTCTTGGCATGACTATATGGTCGATCAGCGAGAAACGAGATCCTCTGCACCATGTAGTTAATACGCTATCGGAACGGCTGAATGTATTATACAGTTTGTAACCACGGAAGCGTAGGAGAACCTTCAAGCTCTCGCTGTTCGCATTACATTCAGGATGATAAAGTTGTCAGCCGATGAGATTTCCATCTTCTGGCAGCAGATCGCTAAAGCCAATATGGGCATATAGATCCCCCATAATCAGCACGTTTGCCCTTTGATGTTCATTCAAGCCATTGAGGTGGCGCAGTAGTTGTGTGATCTCGGGGTCTGCTCGTGAACCGTTCGACCTTGCGTAGATTGAGAATATGAGTAACTCTTCGCCAAAAATGGACACGCTCAGCGCACAAATGTTGTCACTAACACGGATAAATTTACTCCCTTCAGCGTGCTCGGTACGAATAAGTATTGACGTACCGCCGCCCATTCTTGGTGCTGTTAGCGTTTGTTGGTTCACGTTGAACCAGACGAAATTGGGTGATTGAGCTGTGCAAGATGCCATGCGCGTCTCCTGGAGGCAAGCTATTTGTGCTCCTTGTTTCATAAGACAGAGATCTATCTTCTCACGGTCACATGCCTGTGAGCATCCGGATACATTCCAGGTGGCAGCAACAAAATAACGACGTGAGACTGGTGCATTTTCACAGGCAGGTATTGTTTGCTGTGTTATTTCATGGGCGTTTGCGGAGACTACTTGTTGGAATGCAAGTACTTCTGGCAGAGGTAACGCTGGATAAGCGTTTGGGGTGTTCGACACTACCAGATCTTCTTGTGTGCGCGCCGTTTCCTGAGTGTTTAGGGAGGGACCCCGATTTGGGTCTATTTGATTGAGGGTCAAACGACGACGCTTCCTGGCTGTATGAAGAATCGCGTGAGAAAACACAGATAAATGTAATAACTTATGTTACCTGAATGTAGCTTTAATACACTGTCGTAGTGGCTGTATTCTGCTGTTCCTAAAGAGCGGTAAATGATGTTTAGGCAACGATTTCCAGATTCGTTTATTAGGCTGCTGCGACCACCTCTCTATAAATTTTTATGGCAAAGTCAAACGTTAAAGCTACCGCTACTAAGCTTTCTTCTCCTCCCCAGAATCCAGGTTTCGAAAGGGAGTGTAAGAATAAGTCCACTAGTTCACTACGAGATAATTCCTTCGCTTTTGTGGTAATGCGGCAATTGCTTGTGCAAGCAGCTGTTCCATCCATTCATTCCGCCGGCTTTGATAGAACTGAACCACTATTGTACGCAGGGTTCTATGATACAGTTGTCCAGATGATGATTGTGCCGTGCATTGCCATATTTGATGTGCTAGTGATGAGAATAGGCAATTTCCATCTCCCGGTATTTTCAAAACTTCCACTATTCCCTCTTCAACGCTTACCAGCTCAGTTTCCATTATTGCTATGGTCCAGACAATTTTTATTATTATTATTAGGGCGGAGATTATCCTATGGTTTTATAGTTTCCTTACTTGCAGCAGTCAGATTTACTCCTGTTTACTTTTTTTCACACGCGGTTACTTTTTCGCACTATCACGCTATTAGCCATAAAGTGACACGGTTGTATCCGGTTTGCCCTGACGCTCTTAATTTCACCAAGTGGTTTTAGATGCTTCACCTTACCTGAGAAATAAAACCGTGTGCTTTAAAGAACCTCACACATTCCCTTAAAGAAACGCCGAACGGGTTATGTAGTTGCCTCTGCTTGTGTATAGCGCCGTGCGTGCAGAAGATAACCTAACTTTATTCCCTTAGAATAACAGAAAAGCCAGCGGGTGGGCGTCATAGCAACCATGGCAAGATGTCAAATCTCGCAGGTGCGAAAAAAGGAAGAAAAGGTAGAAGTTGCGGTACACGCGGGTCTGTAGCGTAGCCCGAAAAATTATGTAGATTAGTGACGTCACTTAACGTCGTCTTGTGTATGTATGTGGCTACACATTGAGTGCTTGTGACACGGTTTCATGATCTTACCCGTTTTCCTACTTCCTAAGCGTAACAATAAGTTAGACTAGATGTTGATATCCAAATTTGTCCAAATTCACCAAAGTTCAGCTAGTTTGTGATTACAAAAGTGTTCAGATTCATGAACAGTGGATTCGGGTGCTGATACAGCACTGCATCCCTACTTTGGATTCGGAGATTTGTGTTGCATATCAAATCCTCAAGTCCTTAAACAAATGTGCAAAAGCACGTTGGCCAATATTTAGTGTCAACCAGTGGGTACGTGTGCTCTACTCCAAGTTCCCGTTCTTTCAAATTCACCCTCAGTTTAATTTACCCATTGAGTTGGACACACCACAAAAGCAAATATTGTGATGGAGCACGGACGTTAGATTACTGGATGTATGAAAAATACTCCATAACCTATTTAGGATTATTTCGGAAAAAATCCTAATTTGGCCAACACCCACCATTCTGAGCAGAACCTGGTTTTTCTACCAAAAATGCATTTTTGAGACCATAAACTTTCAAATGGGGTATAAAAATTGTTTCTAGGTTGAAATTTCATAATTCTAGAAAGGTTTGCAATCCGGGTCAATAAAGACCCTAATGTTTTATACATCAGTTTTTGTTAATACCCCAGTAAGGTTAAGCGGTGAGCAGCGTAACCCGTCTTTCCCCCGCTCCAGCCTGTGGATCTTTTCGCAAAACAAAAAGTCCATACTGTTCCACTGGGTGTTTGGTTAAGTTGTCCGTTGTGTTTCGCTTTATGTTCAATGCTCAGTCTGTACAACCTCGAGTTGAAGACTGTGTGCATATCTTTTTTAAAAGTGCAGTAATGCCGTGGGCAGCTAATTCTTTGGATTACATACGGAAAAAAAGGTGAAAGGTTATAGTCTCAAAAATGCATTGGTGGTAGACAAATACAGTGTGCCATGATGATGTGCGAACTTCGAAAGACCAAACCAGACACGAAAGACGAAAATAAAAAGATGAGAAGGTGAAAAAAAACGAGGTAAATGTACCAGAAATGTAGAGAATTTTACTCAAACTCATCTTAAAAATATTTAACGGATGTACGTAATCTGGAATAAATACAAATACAGCAATCGTTCGCGAACTGGGCTATAGGGTGGAACGCTCAAAATTTGGTCAACCGAAATATGACGTAGATTTTTTAATCGTGCACTTAAATAACTTGAACACCCCTCATTTTGTAGGTGTATGCGTACCATGATGAATGTGATAGTGTTCGAAGAACGTCTGACGACTGCCAAGAAGCCGCGATCAGGAGGAAATCGAAACCAGGAATCCGCAGCGACCGGAAGAATAGTGGTCAGCATTTTCAAACCCAATCCAGGGTGGCCACACAATCTTAATATAAAAATTACCGCATTTTTCCCGAATTTTTCCCACATGTTTGCCTTATTTTCCCGAAATTACTCGTAGCTAAATCTCTGAGCTCCCAAACTTTTTCCAGTTTGATTTACCACCAGACACTTTCCATTTATTTAAAATACGCCTCTTAGTGCGACAGGATGAGCCAATTTTCAACAAATGTTGTCAAATTTGGTGCTCCTTCTTGGTTCTAGCCAAAATTTGTCCAAACCATTTTCTTTTCACTGGAATCCGGCAAAGAACGTCAGATGGCATTGAGCACAGCTGCCCAAATTATTCTTTCACCATGTGCTAACACCCTCACAAACGCAATTCTGAGAAGTTTTTTGAGAGACCTGAGAAACCTTGAACTTCAAGGAAGTTTCTTGAACTCCTACATGTTTGCTGAACTTATAAGAAGTTTGGTATATTTCTCCAAGTTTCATGAAATTCTAAGATGTTCACTAAACCTCTAGGAGGATCCGCAATTTGTTGAAAAGCTTCATGAATTTCTTGAATGTTCTCTTTTGGAAGGTCTCTGGCAAGTTCCTTGAATTTTTGGGAAGTTCCCTGAACATCTTGAGTAGTTCTATGAACTTCTGAAAAAATACCCAAAATAATCTGATAAGTTTTCTAAACTTCTGGAAGCCCCTGGAATTTCTGGATAGCTACCTGAACTTCTGTGAAGAACCCTTTACTTTTGGAAACTTCCTGAACTCGTGGTAAGCTCCTTGAATTTGTGGACAATTCTTTGAATTTCTAGGAAACAATCTGAATTTCAGGAAAGTTCTGAATCTGAATCTGAATTTCGCCAAACTTCAAACACATTGGCCACCACATGAAAGAGAAGTTCATTACTGGCCTCACCTGTTACAGCCGTGTAGCCAGATCTTCTAAAGGCATCTTCAACGATGGTTCAAATCGTGGTTTGGATTTATTTGTTTAGACCAAACGCAAAAACATCGCTGCATCGCTGGTGTTTGCAAATTATATTTTATACCGAATCTATATTGCATCATTTCAGAACTTCTAAATTGTTTACTGAACGCACTCTTTAGAAATTTAATTAAGTGAACTTTGGAATATCTATGAAGATTGGGTGGAAATATCTATAATGGACATGATTAAATTTCTCGGCAGTTGAATAAAATAATTGGAAATTTCCAGATAATCATGAAGTTTGCTCGCTGTCTCTCAAGAAGAGAAATGGTGAAACTTTAGAGAAGTTCATTGAATTGCCGAAAAATTATTAACGTTTCTGGAAACTTGGGTGAACTTCCAAAAAGTTTGCTGATCATCCATGGAATAGGAACCACTTCCTGGAAATGACGGGAACTTAGAAAATCAGATTTCGCTTCCCAGAAGTTGTTTTAACTTCCAGCAGGTACATATTCGAGAAATTGAAGAAAAAAATCTTGGAAGCCGTGGAATTTCTATGGAATAGTTAGCATCACCGAGATGTTCGCTCATCACCATGAGGCACCAAGAGTGAACAACAATGTTTTTGGCTAGAATGAAAGATATGAAGAGAAAGTTTTGATAGTTCCGCTAGTGTACGGCAGGATTGGAAATTTGACAGATGTTTTTAGAAAAATTGAGCGAAAAGGGCATGTATACAGTGGTACTGGACAGGAATTTTATACGGCAACCGGACGGGGAAAAATGGCAGATATTTTCAAGCACATTAAATTGCCAAAGTTCGCGAAGAAATATCTAGTGTGGCAGGCCATCTGTACCTGTTGCTTGAAGAGCAACGTTTACATTGCGACCGGAACCGTCAACCAGGAAATTTATCTGAGCGTGCGCCTAGAAAAACGTCTACTGCCTCTCCTGAAGCGACACAATTGTTCCGTTCTAGTTAGGACGGATTTGGTATCATGCCATTACGGAAAAATGCCATGGAGTGGTATTCTGCCAACAACGTTCAAGTAGTGCCCAAGGACAAGAACCCTCCCAACACGCCAGAGCTCCGTCCAATCGAACAATACTGGGCCATCGTCAAGCGGAACATTAAGAAGACTCAAAAAGCTGTTGTGAGCGAGAAACAGTTCAAAGGCGAATAAAATGGACAAGGAGACAAGGAAAGGAAGCTTAGCTGAATATTTCTCCTGTATTCTGCATAAACTGAAAATGAAAAAAAAAAGTATTTTACCAAATTTCGATCGGAACACTCTTTAGTGTACACACCATTTTGCAAAATATTTCACTCAGTTTCTATTCGATTACGACTCAATTTCGTATAAATGAACACAATTCATTCCTCCACGAACCTTATATGCCTTTTGCTCCATGCTTTCAACAAAATGTCAAATGCTGCTTTTTGAAGCCTATTTGCTTTTTGACTGGGCTATTGCCTAGTTAGTAAGCGTCCAGTTTAAAAGCACCCAGTTAGCGGAGAGTTGCTGTACTGATGACCTGCAAGAATTTAGTTTCATTTCGATATCAAAAGACTCTTCTTCAACTTCTTCACTAAACCATATCAGTAAATTTAACCCAACAGGAAATATCAATCAACTCATCGTCAGGTCGAAATCACCAACTAAACGCAGCATCATCCCACTCAGCAAATTGTTATCGAAGTTTCCAGCAGACCGCATCTTCATTTCAATTCCCGTCTTCCCAAGTAAACTGGCAAAAGTTTTCCTCCGCTCATCGCACATTAACTTCCGCTCCCTCAATAACCTACGAACTAAGGCCCCAGGATGATCTGCCGATCATCGGTCGCGGTTACTTTGGGCCAACTGTAATTACAATTATCACACCCCTCAATCCACCATGCTGAAATCACAGTCAACCGTCCCGACTCGAAGAAGCAAAAAAAAAGCTGACTTTCTTAAATCCCAAAACCACCCCGGAGGCCACAACCTGCCTATATCTGCTCGATTTCATCTCTCACGGTCGTCCACTGGGGCGACGCACTTCCTGTCTACCTACTGCATCGTGTCGGAAGTGAGCCAGGAAGTGCGAAAACTTTGCAAAAATTTTCGCTCATGATAAAAGACGACATCATTTAAATAAATTTACAACCCTCACACCAACGCCTCCGAACGCAGCCAATGGAGTAGGAATTTCGCCTCATCGACAATAAAAGCGGAGGGAAAAACTTTTTTCCCCTATCCCTGCCGGCATTGGAGCGCAGGAATGGGTGCACCGAGGATACTTCCGGAGGATAGTTTTCTGAAGAATAAATCGATGCAGGAAAAGTTTTGACCCCAAAGTTTTCCAGCCGGTTGGATGACCAGTACGAATGGAGGCAGATCGTACACCCAGTATCAGCAATAATGATTGGAATTTGCCAAGATGGTCTTCTGCCGATGCCCGGAAACCATGGAATACTTTTTAACGAGTTTATTTCCAAAACGAAAAAGGTAAGTTTCCGACCGATCAAAAAAGGACAAATGGGTTGACTGTGAATTGAAAGTTTTACGCTGGCCTGCCCAAGGAGTTCCGACCCGGTAGCTGACTGATTGCCTCAATTGGAAAACCCATGAAACTTAACCAAGAATATGGTTCTTAAGATACTGACCTCCTTTCTCCACGGCATCCACCACCTCGCTGACGTTCCCGTCCGTTTCTTTCATAGGCACATTCACCGAAGAATACAGCGGAGATTTGTGAGCAAAGTGTTTCACATAGATGGCATCGGTCGAGTCGGCATTCAGGTCGTTTTCGGTTTTGCATGCCACCAGGAATGTTTCGCAGGGAAGGCTAATGAATTGGTCGCTGCCGGGATGTGGCCCGTTAGCCCCTACCGGACCGCCGTTCAGGGCATACATCGTCGGAGCATCCAGGGCATCGTTGTCCAGGTTGTTAAGCTCGTAAGCGTTCGCATTCGCAACTGCTTGGTATCGGAAAGATGCTGGTGAAATAATTATTTTCGGGTTAATAACGTCAACACACTTACCAGAAAATTGAAACCTCGGCTTTCGGGAAGACATTGGAGTACTCCCGCTCTCACCCGCAAGGTTAAGGAAGTTAGGCCTTTTCTGCTGTCCGTCGTCGTTGTCATATAAACTTTCGATATCAATCTCATCATCACAGTAGTATGACTCGTCCAAATTCTCCTGAACCCCGCCGCATGATCTACACGAACCGTTATGGAACCGTCCTCCGGGAACCATCTGCATCGAACCCCCTTGGCTGATGATTGTTGACGTTTCTGAATCCGAGTAGTTGGACATTTCACCTCCGGAATGTTGATAGCCGTGATTGTCGAAGGTTCGCTGTTGTTGCTGGGGTAGTCCTCTCCGTAGTCTTCGTGGCGATGCGTTGCTCGACTTAACCGACGAGCTCGTCGAGCCACTTCCTCCACCCGAATTGATCGTCGCTATCGACTGCTTTCGATAAGCTATATCCGTCAGAAGGTTCAGCGCTTCGGGTCTTAGATTTGGTTTCGGTTTCCCCGTTCCACCGACCGTCGAAGTGGAGTCCGACTTGGTCAGCATATTCTCTCCATCCATTCGCCGTTCGCCGAGCGTGGGTGACTGAGCGGAAAGTGGGGTCTGGGCTTGGTCCCGATACAGGCGTAGCTTGACTACTTCAGCTGCCTGTCGGAGAAATATCACAGCCTCTTCGTGGGTCATCTGCGAGATAGGAACATCGTTCACGGCCATAATTTTGTCACCCGGTTTGATGCGGCCATCATTGAGCGCCGGGTCTCGCACCAAAGCGCGGACACAGTGCCCCAGTATGGACTCGTCTTCCTTGCGAAGGGTGAATCCTAGCGAGCCCTGCTGCTTGGTGAGGATGATTTCGAACTCCTGTGGAAAGGGGATAGTGAAAAAGAAATTGTGAATGGGGACTCTTGAATAGGAAAAGTAAGCAATGGTGCATGGAAGTCGAAAATAATGTATTTTGTATTATGCATGCTCAAATAGGGCAAAGCTGTAATGGCTATGGCATTGGAATCTGACTATTTGCTGTTGCTAGGAATCCTTGGAAGCTTAGCCTATCAAAATATCAAGATATCAAAATATCAAAATATCAAAATATCAAAATATCAAAATATCAAAACATCAAAAAATCAAAATATAAACACATCGAAATATTAAAATATTAAAATATTAAAATATCAAAACATTAAAATATCAAAATATCAAAACCTCAGAATATCAAAATATCAAAATATCAAAATATCAAAATATCAAAATATCAAAATATCAAAATATCAAAATATCAAAATATCAAACAGAATATCAAAATATCAAAGGTTTATTTATTTTATTTCTAACGACGAGCACTGCTCCATCCGTGGTCATCAGTGTCCTAATGATGAGGATTTCTTGTGATCGTAAACACTCGGCTCGGTTATTTTCCCAAAAATCAAACACGGTGTCAAAAGCAAAACACGAGCTTGTACGCTAGTGTCGCGTCCATTGCGTAGCGGATTCATCTATAAGTACGAAGCAAAAGTGGTGAATTACATTCACATTGTGGTGTGTTCGCACTAAAGTTTGGCTCTCATGCAGAACGGTCCGGTGTTTTGACCAAGGCTGCTCCTGTCATTATCCGGCATCCAATGTCAAATTTTCCATTCATTATTTGCGATGCTATTTTTCATGTATTCCGTTCCCAATTTTCCAGTTTTCATCAGTTTTTCAGTTATTATCTCTCTCCAATAACCCTTTTCTCATATCTCGTTTCTCAATTTCCATTTAACATATATTATTCCGTCTCTCATGTTCCTTCTACTGTTTCCGATTTCTCCATTTTCCATTTCGTTTTTCCTATTTCGCATATCCCATTTCATGTTTTCCATATCCCATTTCTCATTTCGCATTTTTTATTTCTTATTTGTCATTTTTGTTTCTCAATTTGGTTTTTTATTGAGATTTTCAGTATTTTCGAGACTTGTCCGGGGGTGAGATTCGAACTGGTGAATTTTGCGAAAAAGGTTTTGATGTTTATCACTACGGCGGAGTCGCCTCCTTTTGGGAACTATTTATGGAAATATATATGTCCCATCTCCATTTTCAGAAACAATACTTATTTTCCAAATCTATGATTTAAGTTTTGCGAGTTATTACTTACAATTCGAATAGCGTGAAATTCAAAAATTCATCTTTCAAATTCAATTAATATGCCCAAATTTAAAAAAATTCCACAATTTTCACAATATTTTATAAACCAAATTCTACAATTTTCACAATTTTTTAAAAACCGAGTTCTTTCAAATCATTCAAAACTCCACAAAGTGGCATCAGGCTTCATCAAATTTCTCCATGTTTTCTTCTTTCAAATTCCAACAATTTCCACTAAGTTTAAAATACCACCTAATTTCAATTCCATCTTTCAATTCTCGTTTGCTATTTTTGCATTTCCCATGTCTCAAATCTCGTTTCGTATTTCCCTTTTTTCGTTATTTTGGAAACATTTTCCATTCTCCATTTTGACAAAAAATACCCGTTTTTTTCTTCAAATAAATAATGTAAGTTTAACAAATTGTTACTTATCATTCAAACAAAGCGAAGCGTAAAAATTTCTAATTGAACATATTAACTTTCATATTCAAAATTTTAAATTTCAAAATCCCAATAAGCTTCTTTACATACCATCATTTTTTTTCAATTTCTTCTAACTTCCACTAAGTTTTACCAAATTCATAAAGTACTATCATATAACATCGAATTCTACTGAGTTTCAACAAATTCTAAGCACTACCGAATTCGAGATATAACTAAATATCACCAAACATGACAACAACAAACACCGTACAACACCAAATTCCATGTTTCATCGAATCGAGTGACGAACCAACAACAGGCTGACAGTCTCTCTAATAAAGAAAACTCACCTAGCCTAACCTTCCCTATTCCACCTATCATTAACCTAATTTAATAAAATTTCGTCAAATTCATTTCCCATATATTTCACTCCATCCCACCGAACTCCACCAAATGCCACCACATCTCAACTATTTACATAGGCGAACATATTTCAAAGGCCACCAAATAATTTATCTCCCAAACTCTCCTTATGAATTCTTGATATTTTCCAATATTAAATCAAATTCCACCAAATTTAAAATTCAATTTCCCAGTTCCAAGTTCCTAGTTCCATGCTTCATGTTCCATGTTTTGAGTTCCAAATTCCCCAAGATCAACATTCTGCAAAATCCAAATTCCAAATTGTTACTCTCAAAATTCCAAATTCTCAAATTTTCAAATACTATTCATTCCAAATTTATCCATGCTTCAAACTCTTGAAATTCCAAATACTGACAATTTCAAATCCTCCATGTTCTTAATTTTACAGGTGCCAAATTTTCCAAATATCAAATTCCCATCTTACAAGTTTTGAAACTATCCCATGTTATTATAGAATTCTAATTTTACTAATTCCAAATCTTCCTAGACAAATAGCATTCCAAATAACAAATTTTAAATCCTTCAGGTGCAAAACAATTAAAATTTCTTAATATCCATGCATCAAATATTCTCAATTCAAAAATTATCCAACTTCCAAATACATAAAATCTAAAATTCCCTTCATTCGAAAGTTTGTTCATACCTAAAATCGTTTGTTCCAAACTCTACTAATTACATGTTTTCTGAATACTTTATCCTCCAAAATATTTATTATTTAAATTTAGAATTCCCCAAATCCCAAATTCAGCAAAACTTCCAAATTGCAAATTCAACAAATTTTCGGTTCTACGAATTCAAAAAACTTTAAATTTCTCTTAAGTTTAAATTTTCTAAATTACAAGTTCTTTTCATTCTTAACTCACCAAACACTATTTTTTTCTTTATTAGAAATTGACCAAATTTACAAATTTCAAACGATAAATTCCACATTTCGAAAATCTTAAAATTGCCATTTCCAGATTCACAAATTCCAAACTTCTTTAAATTCCATGTTCTCCATATATCAAATAACTGTTAATAATGTTCCCAATTTGAATCTTAAATTTTCTTTGCTTCCATTTTATTTAAATCCAAATTTTTAATATAAAAATAATCAAAATTGTTCATTCTTTAAATTCTTATTTCTCGAAATAGATTTTTTTAATTCTTAGCTCAAAACTTTCAAAATCTATCAAAAACAAATTCGCTAAATTCAAAATGTTCTAAATTCATTAGTCCCTAAATTAAATTTACTCCAAATTTCAGATTCTCCAGATTTCATGTTTAAAAAATTCTATCAATTTCAAATTCTCCAAACTTCCAATCATTGAAATTTCAAACCCCACAATTCCAAAGTCTTGAAATTCCATTTATTCCCAGCCCTAAATTATCTAAATACCAAACTTTCCTTGTTAAGAATTCCCAAAATTCCGAATACTTTAACTTTCATGTTATTTACATTCTTTATTATCTTCTACAATAAGATGCTCAAAATTCCCAAACCTCAAATTCAATAAGGCTCCTAATAAGATATTTTTCATATTCTAAATTCTTAAAATTCCAAGATTTCAAATTTAAGTCAACATTCTTCATTGTTTAAACATCACTTTGTATCAAGGTTCTGTTTAGTAAATAATTTCAAAATTTGCAATTGCCAATACACAGTTTCTTTTTTCTTTATACTCTGAAATTTCCATATTTCCAATTTCTTAAATTTTACATTCCTCTTATTCCAAAATCATCGAATAACAACTGTTTCTATTTTTTTTCCAATAGTCTCTACATTTATTTTTTTCCAAATTGTCCAAATTTAAAATTTCAGCTTCTTCAACTTTTTAAAATAATTCTGATACTCCAAATTTCCAATTTCTTATATAACGAACTTGGACTATTTCCAATACTTTAAATTTGAAACGCCTTTTCATTTAACGGCCATCACGTTTCAAATTAAAAATTCTGTTGTTTCCAATTTATTCAAACTCTAAATTTTCTAATTTGTAGTTTCTCTAAACGTCATGTTTTTTTTTCAATTCTAATTCCTTCATATTTCGACTTGGTTGAATTTAGAAACCGCCAAACACACAGAGCATTCTTAGTTCCAATTTTTTTTATTTACAAAATTTTGAAATTTCAAATTTTCCAAGTTGTACTTATTCCAGATTTTACAAAATTTATTTTATTTATAAGTTTCAAATATTTAAAAATTCTGTATGTTTCATTGAATAAATAATTAAATACGTTTCATATATTAATTCAAAATTTTTCAAATTTCAATTTCTCCATTTTCAAATCTTTCAAATTTCATAAATTCATAATTCCAACATTATCCAAAATTCAAAATGTTCCATGCTATAATTCTGATAATTTCATTTTCAATTTTTTTTTCAAATTTTTCAAATGTGGCCTTCTAGAAGTTCCGATCGTTTCCAATTCCATAGTTAACCATATTTTAATTACTCCAAATTACAAAAGGAGCAGATTCAATATCTTACAAATTATCATCTTTTATTTTAAATTCTAAATTTTCACAAACTCTTATACTATCCTCATTCCAAAATTTTCCTCATTCCATAGTCTCCAAGTTTCATTTTCTTTATAATCAAAGTTAGTTAAATTAAAAATTCTCCTAAGTACAAACTCTCCAAGTTTTAAATGCTTTCATCCCTCCAAGTATCCAATTCCATATTCCGAGTTCTCTAAATATTAAATTCTCCAAATTTAGAACTATTCAAATTTCATATTCCCGAAGTTCCAAATTTTCCATGCTAAACAATTTTCCGAATTTTTCAAAAGCCTCTCTCCAATTATTAAATCCTTTAAATATTTATATTCTACAAATTCCAAAGTCGTGGATTTCCAAATACACAAAGGTTTTTTTTTACAAGGGGGATACGTTCCACTGTTACTGGGAAACCGTGTAAAAAAGACTAAGGAAATGCCAAATGGTCTAGTAAATCTGCAAATATAAAATTCCCCAATCTTGGAAATTAAATTCGGAACATTCAAATCCCAAACTTTCTACATTCAATTTGTTTATGTATTTTTTTCCTCCAATCATTAAATTCCTCAAACACATAATTTGCAAAATCTCAAATCCTTTTATTCAAATTAGTAAATTCCTGTGATTCAAATTATTCTAAATTTCTTAGTTAACAGAACTTCTAATCTCATATATTTTTTATAACAAACCCTACAAATTCCGAATAAGTCGTATGTTGAAACCATCTAATTGAAAACTCTTCACAATCCAAATTTCAAAATCTCTAGATTCCAAACTCTAGAAATTCCAAATTATTCAAATATAAAATTTTAAAAAATTACAAATTAGCCAAATTGCAGATTTTCAAAATATAAAATTTTATAATTTTATTTTATTTTATTTTATTGACGTATAAGGGGGCGAGGCGCCAGGTCACCAGTTTGAGTACAAGAGCTCTAACCTTACATAATACATCAGGGGATAGTTGAATGGGCTACGCAACGTTTCTTCCCATGGGGGATTTGAATTTTGCGGGATACACTATTAGTGCACACTAAAAGTGTACAATGATATTGCATCACTACCCACAGGATTGGGGAGGGGGGTATAATTGTTGGCATGTAAGGCTGTAGGGAGAAGAGTATACATCAATCATTTGCAAATATCTAGAGTATTTTTTCATTAGGGCGAATCTGCAATTGAGGGACTCTCTTTGATTACTTTCTTTTCATTCATATTCCATTCAGCGTTACGTTTTACATTCAATTATTTGTAGAGTATGGGTAGCCAGCACTGTTGTGTTTATATCTGTACCAAAGAATCCCTCAAAAAAATTATAATGGCGCTGTAATAAATGAAAGAGAGCGAGAGAGGAGAGAGCCTTCTCATTGTTAGATTCACCCTTTTGAAAAAAATCCTAGATATAATCTATTACCTTGTGATTAACTGTCAACGATATCTTCCAAAATACCTGTTTTGCTTGATATTACTATAATTCTTGTTCTCTCGTTTCAAGATGAGATTTTGCTTCTTGTTTGGAAGGTTGGTCTTGAAATTTGTTTTGAGTTCTCCAGCAAAACTTCTTTTTGATGACAAGGTAAATCGCTCATTGTCGATGCGTACCTTAAAAGCTTTTGATATGTTGAGAGGGTAATACATTTTATTACTTATCTTAATTTTAGCTTGCGTCTGTTGTGACGATCCGTGTAATGTTTCGTTAGAAACAGACAGGATTTTTCATCCAGTATCAGGGATTTTGTCTTGAATCTTGAATTTTATTTGAAATTCTTCAACAGGACTTCATCTTGATGACGTAGTATATCGTCAATTGCCGATGCGCACTGTAAGAGCTCCGCTTTTCTTCAAAACTTGGTATCTAGAATGAGTAAGCAAAATCGCCTCACGGTAGAAAGCTTTGATACAAGCATAGCATCTTGGGTTACCATTTCCATGTTCATCTCATCTCTTAGCAATTTGCACAATTTGAAAACGAAAGATCGACGCGTAACCATCGGATTTCTAACTTTTTATTTAAATTTAATGTTATTTATTTTTGGAAGTTGAAAGTAACTTAATAACAAAAGAGGAACAAATTCATTCACATATCAAACTCCCTATAATTCCGAATAATGGATCATGAGATGAATAATGGAACAGGCTCCCCTTGTGATAATGCTTTCCAAGAGGTGCGCTAGGTTGTGATAATAAAGTATGCAGATTTTTCAACTGCGTTTATATGATCAAGTGCAACATTCCAACTATTCACAAATTCTGTATCGACCATAGACTCACTATCTCAGTATAATAATGTTTATCGATAGGAAATACTGGAGGATTTTTCGACGCATTTTTGGGCTGCATTATCACTGATCTGGCAACACTAGCTAGTGCTTCTTTCCAAAATGGTAAAGAACCAGACCAGCCCTGGGACCTGGTAGTTGAAGTTAAACTACCTCAAGGTTTTGCCAGAGCCCAGGGGATTTTCAAAATATAAAATTTTATAATTAAAATTTTATTCAAACTAAAAATTTACCACCTCCGAATAGTCCAAATTTCAAATTTCGTGTGTCCTTAATTATTTGCAGCTACAAAGCAACGCCATGCTGGAGGTGACTGGGTTCGACTCCCGGTCGGGTCTAGGAATTTTTCGTTAACGTTAACACAGTCATACTCATGCAAAAATGGTACCTGGCATCGGTAGCTCTCAATTAATAACTGTGGAAGTGCATTAAGAACACTAAGTTGTGAGCAAGCAATAAGCAAATCGTGTAAGCAATAAGCTTGAAATGCTAAGAAAGTAGATGTCCTTAATTCTTAAATTTACATATTAATTAGTTTCCATACTATTGTAAATCCATATTCTTCATATGCCACTATCTGAAAATTCTCATCTATTCAAATTCCACATATATTCTAAAATATAAATGCCTCTAATACCAAACTCTTATGATTCAAAATTCTTTATCGCAAATTTTTCCAAATTTCAAATTCCGAATTCTTTAAGTTCTTTATGCTCCTTATCTTAAAATTCTACTTACTCAAAATTCCACGTTTTCAAAAATTTTCAAAGTGCAAACATTCCTTAGTTTCAATTTCATGATTTCTACATTTTCCAAATTATTCTTATTCCAGATTCTCCAAATCTCAAAAGCTCCAAATACTTCTTATTTAAAAAAAAATACAAATCCCATATTTTAAAAATTACAAAATACTCTCGATCCAAATTTCATCCATTAATAGAGTTGAAATTTTTGTAATATCAATACAAATTTCCTTCAAATTCAAAACTTACATTGCTCTGAATTATCCATATTCCAAATGTTCCATGTTCTCAGTTCTGAAAATCATAGATTATTTAATTTCCATACTATTGAAAATCCAAATTCTTTGAATGCCACATTCTAAAAATTCTAATCTGTCCAATTTCTACGTTTTCTAAAATTTACATGCCTCAGATATCGAATTCTCCAGATTCCAAATAATTCAAATCGCATATCTTAGCATGAGCAGGAGCATAATTGACCGCCCGAGATTGCTACTCTGTTGTTGCTAGATCAGCTGTTAGTACACAGAGAATCAACAGATGACGCTTGGGGCTAATATACATCTTCAATGTCTAGAAAGGGAAGGTCCATTATTTATGTCACGCAGTAAGGGGGGGGGGGAGGGTTTGGGAAAACGTGTTGATCCATACAAAAAATTGAAGGCCCATACAAAAAACGTGACGAGGGGGTGGGGGGTCATTTTTTGCGTGACGTATTTAATGGACGTTTCCAAACTGATGATCCCAAACTGAGGAATTACCGGTGCCGATCCCGCCCGAATGCAGGACAAGTAAGATAAAGTATAGGAATATGTTGACGTGATACTCACTTTATTGGAAGATGCGGAGTCCACTGCACTTCCACGATTCGTTGTGGTTAAGCTGTCAAGTGAAATATTTAAAAATTCGTACCGATTTCTGATTTGAACCGGTTTAAGCCAACAGTAAGGATGCCATTGGGACCACTCTCGGAGTGTGGTAGTGGCATTTCATTAGAAAAACAAGATAATTCATCTCAACGCTTGAGAGCCAACTTGGACCGATCTACATCAACTGTACGGATGCGGCTCTGCAAATTATTCGAATCGCATATTTTGTGATCAAATTCCAAATTCCGAACACTTTGAAGTCTTATTTCCCCTTATTTTAAAATTATCCTTATGCTTTCCTCAATTCGAATGCCTTCAATTCTCCATACAAATTCATTAAATCGCATATTTTGTAAAAAAAATCGGTTTTCCATAATGTCTTAATGCCCCCTTATTTAAAACTCTCTTTATTTCATATTCCAAATAAGTCAATTTCAAAATGCTTCTTATTTGTAATTTCCTAAATTCTACCTGAGGTGAGGTCCAGTTAGAATTGAAACATAAACTATTGCGCATATTTCGGATATACATAAGCAAAATTGTAATCTGTTTTAACTTAACTGTTCGACTTTACGTGAACTTATAAAGGAAAGTACAAAACACATTATCATCGCGATTTCGAAGAATTTTGCGGACTTTTCCCGGAATACGTTTCATCAACCGGCGCACATCATACTCATCCATCGTTTTAACAATCTTATTCCACTTGGTTCTCAATTCATCATGTCATAGTATACAAATCTGACCACTAGGGTCGCTGCAAGAATCAAACATGTTTGTTTTAATACTAGATGGGCCACACCTTATTCCAAATTCTCTAAATCCCAAAAGTTCCATTCTTTAAGTTCTACACATTCTACATCTTCTTCTTTGAAACTCTCCTTGTTCCAAATTCTTCAAATCCCAAGTCCCACTCATGGGGAATGTTCCCAGAAATTCAAATTTTAAATTTCCCAAACTCCAAACTCTGCTTTCTCTTATTTTTAAAACTCTCCAAATTCTTGAATTCTTAATTGTTTTACATATTTTACAAATTCTACAAGGTATATTTCTAACTTCCAATCCGAATTTCTCCAAATTTTAGTCTCATCTAATTTCATGTTCTCGAAATTCTAAAATTTTAATATTTACTGTTAGAACATTTTATTTATTTCAATTTATACAATTTATAAATCCTCCAAATTTTTATATATTTGATTTTGGAATTGACTATCAACCTAACCTCTAACATCCTGTCCATCTGTTTTTTGGTTGTTGAATTTTGATTCACAACTTTTGCATTTTGATTTCTAATCGATGACATTAGAGATCGAAGTTCTGACCACGCTTTGGACTTATAGTTTCTAACTTCCATGTTTGAAATTCTTAACTCTGGTTTCTAATTTCCATATACGTGCTTTGCTTCTGCCATTTGACTTCTGACATTCGAGACTTTAATATTTTTATGATGTTGAATTTTGATTCACTTCTGATTTCTTAATATTGAAATCCAATTTCTGAAAATTGAAATTTTGTTTCTAAATACTATCTCATAGTTTCTGAAATTTGACCGCTGATTTTTTATATTTGATATAAATTTTCACTTCTCGATTACCATTATCTTTAAGTATCGGACCTCCAAGCTCAAGTTTGCAGGACCTTTCAAACTTAAGATTACAGCTTACACACCTATGTTACTGAATAATACAGTATCTTGAATCTCCTATTTATAGTACAAAGCTCAATCTAATTCAACCATCCCGTTGAGTTTCAGCGCGTCCTTTCAAACCATCAAACCTGAAAATGATTTCCCACTGACATGTGCATGCATAATTGCAAACCGAGCTTGAGTGAAAATTTATTCCATCATTGCATCATTAAATTTCAATTCGCCAATTCACCGCCACCGCCGAGCAACATCGTCACTTTGGCATGCGGCACAAGTAGCACCTCGACATGCAATATGAACAACTAAACACGCGTCGGACTCGTGCCCTGCATTAACTAAGCTAATAACGTCATAAAGTGTGGCATAAAGTTATGGTTTTCAGTCTAATACACTCGTCTGTCCTGTCCGGATGGCAATATTCTCACTTACCCCATTGAAGCTGCCCTGAATCGACTCCAGCGGAGCGAAAGCCAGGGTTTTGCGGTGGGAAAATGTATTGCTGCTGTTGCTGCTGCTGATAGTAATATGGCACCATCTGTTGCTGCTGTTGGTTGTACTGCGCCTGCTGAAATTGCATCATATGACCTCCACCACCGCCGCCGCCGCCGCCAATAATGCCGGAAAGCTGCGGCGATTGTACCTGCGACTGGGGTTCACTGGATAAGGCATTCCGTAACGGAGGCTTCGGGGGTTCACTCGGCGGGGATAGCTTGCGGTACTGTTCATCCTGCGGACGGCATACCGTCAGACTAACGTAGTTCGGTGCGGTCGGAGTACTTCAAAGCTTCCTGAATTTAGGCGTAATAAATGAAGGATCAATTAATCAATGCTGGTATGCTGGAAAATGGTTGGTAGGTACGGTTATCACGTAGTTGAGTCAATCCGGTCAGCGGGATTCCGTTGGCTTCAGCAGGATATCGCCGGGTTGAAGCATCCCCGTGGCCCACGCTGCCTGGTGGGAAACAGTCTTTTGATACGTATCAAGCCGGGGAATGGGGCGGTAGAGTCTGAGCCTCCAGACACCCGGACAGACCCAACCCGCGGGTCCCCTTCGGTACTTGGACTAGGAAGACGGTATCTGCGAATGAGAAGAACAGAGAAAATCGTTGGAAAAATCTAATCTCCAGTTAATTGCACGGAAGGACTTTGGCGTCCAAAAGTTGAAGGATTACACTTCAATTTCAATTAACAATCAAAGTCAGAGCGGATAAACGCAAGTCTCGGCCCGGCGGTGATGCCGACTGGTGCAGAGAATGATAAACGATGTTTGTCCTTTTCTTTTTCGAGGAAGGAGCGAAAGCATTTGTTGTGCTCATTCAAATTCATGCAGTGGACGAAAAACAGCAGTACACAAGCGGGTGCTAAATTGGTTCGTTACGACCATGAAGTGTAATTACAGTTTCGGTCCTCTGCTCGGCTGTCGCCCTTCTTGTCGTTTGCTACTATTACTGCAGTTTTGATTTTCCATGCTGACTTCTTGCTTCAAGAGCGCATTCATTACGGTAATTATGCAGCCAAGAAGGAAGACGACGACGACGACGACGACCACGACGATGATGAAGGACAATTGTGGAAAATTTTAAAAGTGTCGTTTTCGGGAAAAGTTGTTCAGAAAATGCCATTTTCTTTTCTAGGGCTTTGTGATTCGATTGAAGGGCCAGAAAAGGGGCCTATGGAAGCAATTGGGGTTTGTGTGTTGAGCACCAGTTGAGATTATTTCAATGGGTGCTTCCTGCTTTGTCACAAACCGCATGCTGGGTATCGTTCAACATTTAAAATTTATGTTCCCAATTTTATGAGCCAGTGATTTCGAAATCAGATGCACTTGAAAAGAATGGTGGTGGAATTGGTCACTGCTAGGTATTGTTTGTTGATCACGGATAATTTATGACTTTAGAGAAACTGATGAGCGGTGCGATCTGCGATTCGAAAATATAGAGAACAGTGTACGTTTGAAGATGCGCCGAAGAGTGGTCGGATATTCGGTTCTGTTAGTCCGGATATCGATAAAAAGATCAGGGATGCCTACAAGCGAACACCAGCGACTTCCGTTCGGGATGTTGCGAAAAAACTAGGGACCTCGTCGAGTAACGCCATGCGTGCCAAAGAAAGACTTGGGCTAAAAACATACCGGAAGCAGAAAAAAACCCAAAAGGAACCCAAAACAGGCCGTGTCCGTGAAACCACCGGCCCGCAAACTCTACGATTCGTTATTGTGTAGAAATTATGGGTGTATAATAATGGACGAAGTAACGTATGTGAAACTAGATTTCAAAACCCTTCCCGGACCACAATTCTATACTGTAAGCAAAGACAAAAACATCCCCAAAACGGAGAAGGCAATTCTTACCGACAAATTCGGTAAGAAGGTTATGGCAATTATGCGATTATCGCAGGCAATAAGCATGCGATAAAAAATTTAGTCCGTACATCACAACGGAAACGATGAACACTCCGAAATACGTTAAAGAATGTCTCCAGAAGCGATTATTGCCGATGATCAGGAAGCACGAAGGTCAAGTAGTGTTTTGGCCTGATTTGGCGTCATGTCATTACGCAAAGGGCACTTTAGAATGGTACAAAAGTCAAAATGTATGTTTCGTGCCGAAAGACATGAATCCGCCGAACTACCCGGAGGCACGGTCAATTGAGACTTTTTGGGCTTTAACCAAAGCAAAGCTTCGAAAATTCATAAAACCAGCGGACGACATCCAAAAATTTAAAAAAGATTGACCAAAAGTGGTCAAAATGGTGGGAAGTATCACTGTGCAGAAGCTAATGGGTCATGTTCGAGGAAAAGTTAGGAGTCTTGGCAATGATTAAATAATTTGATTAAACGAGAGTAAAATCTATCTTCTATCTATCTATATATATAAAAATGGATTTTTGTCTGTCTGTCTGTTTGAACCTTATAGACTCAAAAACTACTGAATCAACGTGAAATTTTGTATGGAGAAGGTTTTAGGGCCGGGGAAGGTTCTTATGATGGTTTGATACCCCTCCCTTCTCTGTAAAGGAGGGCTCCCATACAAATGAAGCACAAATTTCTGCATAACTCGAGAACTGATCAAGCAAAGGAACCCAAATTAAGCATGCGGAAGTTTTTGGAGGCAATAAATGTTTATATGGTAGTCAGAAACCCCTCCCCTCTCTAAAAAGGGAGGTACAAATTTCTGCATAACTCGAGAACTGATCAAGCAAAGGAACCCAAATTAAGCATGCGGAAGTTTTTGGAGGCAATAAATGTTTATATGGTAGTCAGAAACCCCTCCCCTCTCTAAAAAGGGAGGTACCCATACAAATGAAACAGAATTTTCTGCATATCTCAAGAACAAATCAAGCAAATGGAACCAAATTTGGCATGCGGGGATTTTTAAGGCAATGATTGATTCTACGATAGTATGAGACCCCTCCTCTTTCTCTGGTAGGGGGGTTCCATATAAATGAAACAAAAGTTTCTATATAACTCGAGAATCAATCAAATGGAACCAAATTTGGCAGGTAGAGATTTTTGAAGGCTAGAAATATTTCTAAGGTGACTCGACACCCCTCCGCCCTCTGTAAGAGAAGGGCTCTCATACAAATGAAACACACATTTGTGCATAACTCGAGAACTAATCAAGCATATGGAACCAAATTTGGCATGTGAAGGTTTTTGGAGGAGCGAAATGTTTCTTTAGAGGTTTGAGACTCCTCTGCCTTCTGGAAGGGGCCAAGGGGGGGGGGGGAGTTTTCCATACAAATGAAACACACATTTCTGAATAACTCGAGAACTTATCAAGTTCATGTAACAAAACTTGGCGTGTGGAGTTTTTCGGAGGCAAGAAATGTTTCTATTGTGGGTTGAGGTCTCTAATATAAATGAAACACGAATTTCTGCATAACTCAAGAACAAATCAAGCAAATGGAACCAAATTTGGCATATGGAGGTTTTTGAAGGAAACTAATGTTTTTAAGGTGGTTTGAGACCCCACCGCCTTCTGAAAGGGGAGACTTCTATAAAAATGAAACATAATTTTTAGCATAACTCGAGAGCCAATGAAGAAAATGAAACCAAATTTGGTATGTTGAGGTTTTTGGAGGCAAGAAATGTGTCTATGGATGTTCAATACCCCTCCCCATTTTGTAGGGGGGGGGGGGGCTCCCATACTAATAAAAAGCAAATTTCTGCATAACTCGAGAGCTAATCAAGTAAATCAAACCACTTTTAGCATATGGGGGTTTTTGGAGGCTAGATTTCTACATGCATAAAATTGAATTTCTGTCTGTCAGACCCTTATAGACTCGGAAAGTTCTGAACCGACCAACGTGAAAATTTATATGAAGGAGTTTTTTGGGGCTGGGGAAGGTTCTTCTGATTGTTTGAGACCCCAACTCTCTCAGGAAGAGAGCCTCTCATACAAATGAGACACAAATTACTTCATAACTCGAGAACTAAACAAGCAAATCGAATCAAATTTGGCATGTGGGGGTTTTGAAGGCAAAAAAACCATAAAAATGCCAGTTATATTAAATTTTCCTTCATTTAGTTGCAAGCGTAGCAGCGCACGCACCGGATGCATCTATAATATGTATAACAATTAATTTCTGTCTGTCTGAACGTTATAGATTCGAAAACTAATGAACCGATCGGCGTGAAATTTTGCGAGGAGGGGTTTTTGGGGCCGGAGAAGGTTCTTATGATAGTCTGGAACCCCTCCCATATCTGGAACCCCTCCCATACAAATGAAACACACATTTCTGCATAACTCGAGAACTAATCAAGCAAAGGAAACCAAATTTAGCATGTGGGAGTTTTTGGAGACAAGATATGTTTCTATGGTTTCTTGAGACCCCGCCACCCTCTGGAAAGAGGGGCACCCATACAAATGAAACACAAATTTCAACCAAACATGAGAACTATCCCTACTGCCATGGAAATTTGTATGCAGGGGTTTATGGTTTGTAAAAGGATCCTATGAAAGTTCAAGACCCCTCCCGCCTCTAGAAAGGGGGGCTCCCATGCAAATGAAAAACTAATTTCTGCATAACTCGAGAACTAATCATGCAAATGGAACCAAATTTGGTATAGGCGAGTTTTTGAAGGCAAGACATGTTTTTATGGTAGTTTGAAGCCCGTTCTCTCTCTCTGAAAAGCGGGGGTCCCCATACAAATGAAACACAAATTTCAAACAAACATGAGAACTATGCCTACTGCTATGCAAATTTGTATGCAGTATGTCCGGAAAAGGATCTAATGATAGTTTAAGATCCCTCCCACCTCTAGAAAGAGGGGTCCCATACGAATGAAACAAAAGTTTCTGCATATTTCGAAAACTAGAACATCATCACACCACAACTCGAGAACTAATCAAGCAAGTGGAACCAAATTTGGCATGTGAAGGTTTTTGAAGGCAAGAAATGTTTCTACGTTGGTTTGAGACCTTTCTTCTCCTTAGAAGGGGGGGGGGGTCATGTATGTATGTATGTATGTAGGAAGCCACCATCGTAGCGTGGGTCTTGCCCTGCATGCGGTTCCACTTAACAGAAAGATCATGCTTTGTTACCGTTCTAGATTCAACAAACTGCTGTATGAAGGGCCAAAAGGGTTGGGCAGGCCCGTAAGCATAGACACTTACGCGATACCTGCGGGAATAAGAGAATCACCTTCCAGCAATATGATCCAATAAAACAAATAACAAAATACGCAATTCAGTTAAGCTTTCCACTAGATGGTTTGTTTGAGAAAGGCGCGTCAAATTCATTACAATTGTTGGAGTGGAATGTACCAATCATAAATGATAGACACATCCCCTCCTTGACTCCGGTTGGCCATCCACTCCATTGTCCAATTGCAACTTCAATGATGCCCTGATGCACCCTCCCACCCCAGTATTTAAATGTTTAAAATCAATGAAATATAATACGGTAGATTAAATATATCAAATATGGAATATGTAAAGGAAATAAGTATACATAAAGTGTATGTAGTTTGATACGGAAAAATGGGTAGCCTGTTCTGGATAATGAATTTGAAATCGTGTACCTTGCGTGTCTTAATTTCCTTTCTGCTGGTTCTAGGGAGCAATAACATATAACAGTTGCTGTCAGAAACTTCAAACATAATACAATCAGAAGCAATCTGTGTTAATAGTTACTATCAAGTTGCTGGTCAATGCTGTTTGCTAAAAATATTTAAAAATGTAACTTTCACTGTCGAAGCTGTGAAGAATAATAATAAAGCAACAAGTAAACCTAATCGAAATTTCAGTAATAAATACGAATGTTTGCCGCAGATTCCGTTGGAGCCTCATATTTTGAAGGCACTATATCCATCTAAATAAAAGGAAACATTAAGAAGGAATCAAAGGATAATTGGACATACAAGATTATATAAATTATCTAAAGTGAATTTAGTACAATAATAATAACAAACCAAATGATAACCACAGTAATGATTAAGTATTGCGCTGCATGAGTCAGGGTAGCACATATTTCGTAGAAAGCGTATTTGCGTAGCTAAAAATTAAAAATTAATTCAGTAATAAGTGCAAAAGTGTAACGCAGATTCAGTTGCAGCTTCTTGTAGTAAAAGCACCAGACACTCCCTAATCGTAAGAGGAAGAAAAAAGGATAGGAAATATCGTTGAACATTGAATGACATATAAGGAAAAGTATATCTAAATTTTCGATGTGCTGTTCCGTTTCCTTGCATTGCAATAACCATTTGTAGTGGATCTCATGTGTTCTAAAGTGACTTCAATTGATAAGATAAATTTAAATGCAATAATATATTATTAAAACATGATGGGAAATTCAAAAAAAAATACTTCGTTAAATAATCATATGAGCATGATAGTTCACGATGAAAGACTATAAATCGGTAGCTTCAGCTAGGTATTAAAAATGATATTAGTTAAAAAACCCGAACTCAGCAACAATCAGCAACAACATGGTTTCCATACAGCGTAAGTTAGGTGAGCTGAAACTTATAAATACGCTCAAATGCGAAGCTTGAGATACACCCAAAAAGAATGGGTTAAAACACCACACTACATCAAAATCAACTAATACCACTTACCTTTGTCTGCCGGTTTTGTCCCGCATCATCGTGGGTCAGGTGTGATCCACCCTATTATGCAATCACTCGCGCCACCGAACAATAGCCAATCGAAACAATAGCTAACTGCTATACCCGATATCAAAATAGTGCGCAACAATGTATCGACACAACCGTTCACAGCCGTTTTTCGGAAGCCAAACTGAGAAGGGGGGGGGTCATACAAATGAAACACAAATTTGAACCAAACATGAGAATTATCCCCACTGGCATGGAAATTTTTTATGCTGGGATTTATGAGTCGGGAAGAGTCCTTATGATGGTTCGAGACCCCTCCCTCATCTGAAACGGGTGCTCCCATACCAATGAAACACAAATTGCCACATCACTCGAGAACTAATCAAGCAAATGGAACCAAATTTGGTATGTGAGAGTTTTTGAAGGCAACAAATGTTTCTATGGAAGTTTGAGACTCCTCCTTCCTGGTAGAGGTGGGTTCTCATGAAAATGAGACAGAAATATCAACCAAACATGAGAATTATACCTACTGTTATGAAAATTTATATGTAGAAGTTGTTGAGGCCGGAGAAGGTTCTTATGATGGTTCAAAGCTCTTCTCCCATCTGAAAGGGGGGGCGGTCTCACACAAATGAATCACAAATTTATGCAAAACTCAAATACTAATCAAGCAAATGGAACCAAATTTGGCATCGGGAGTTTTAGACAAGTTTTTTCTAAGGTGGTTTGAGACCTCATCTCGGTGGGGGGGGGGGTTGGCCTCTCAAACAAACGAAACAGAAATTGGAACCAAACATGAGAATTATCCATGCAACTTAAACTCAAAATGTGTATTTCCCGGATAAGAAGCATGTACTGATAGAAGTTTGACCCCTGCTTAGCCAAGAATGGGGGATGCTTGAGTTACTCTCAGTGCTACATTATGCACAAAAAGTTGATCAAAGGTTATGCAAGGGAAAATTACATTCAAACTGACAGGATACGGCTTCGTTTGATGATACATTTTTTTTTGTCAATGAAATGCTTCTACGCAGGAAGAAAGACCTATAGAAACTACCGATACAAATGTTTAATTAAAAACATAAATATTTTTTTTTCAGATATTACATTAGTGAACGAAAATATTTTAACCAGATGCATTCAAAAAAAACATAAACGAGCAGGTTCTATCGAATTTTCATTAATTTAGTTGCATGCGTAGCAAGGCTCGCACCGGGTTCAGCTAGTATCATATAAAACACAGATACAAATATGATTTGCCAAATAAAATTAATAAAACTAAAAAACCTGACTTTTTTGTTATTTTGAAAGTGTGATTATACGTTTTGGAACAGTCTATAGCAGTCGAACTCTAACCGTGAAGCTAACTCTGTTCTAGGGTACCCCGCCGCGTCGAAAACGGACAGCATGCGGCAATTTGTGGACTCCGGATACATCGTTTCTTCAATATCTCGGCACTATTAGACAACACTCATTGCATCGAAAGAAAGCCTGGTTCCGGGCGACCAACGACCCTGAGCAACAAAGCAAGCTCCAGAGGATGCTGAAGAGGAACACCGAGGGAAAAGTGTCTGCATCGCTACATGCGCTTGATCGGGAGCTCGGTTCAACCGGCCAAACAGTAAAAAAGTACCTGGCGAACATGAACACACATGTCAGGAACCGGAAGTCACGTCCACTGGTTTCGCGGAGCTGCAGGCAATGACGCAGCGGCAGCTGCTGAATAAGATGGTCAACTCGATTTTCCCGGCAAATCGAGACGTGGCGTTAGTGATGGACGAAGAGACCTATCTCACCCTGGATGGCAACGACTAGCAGGGCACTTCGTATTGTACTTCCCCCACGAAGGAAGTGTGCTCCGAGGTTAAGTTCATTTCACACACCAAGTTCCCTAAGAAGGTGCTACTGTGGCGCCTGGTAGAGCATCCTATCATTCACAGATAAAAAGAAACATGGAATTTTCTGCGTTATCTAATGCACGTAAAGAGAATGCTAGATTTGGCAGAAAATAATGGGATTTTTTTTTGTAAGTTTAAGCCAGATAACTCCTGAATCTAGCCTGTTGTATGAAAGAATGCAAACATTGTTGTATGGCGCATGAAAGATTGCAAATAATTTCGGTTTAGGAAATGAGCAAGGGGACATTCTACGCGCCTGTTAAAATTCATTATTTTTTTTTCTGTGTTTCCTGTTTGAATAGAAAATATTTTAGATATGGCATTTTAGAAATGGGATTAATCAGATGGATTGCAGCAAGCCGTGCTTGGAAACTTATGTTGTTTGTTTTCGCTGCGTCCTTTTCGCGGAAAATATATTCGTAATTCAACCTTAACGAATAGTGAAATCATAAAAATTTCACGTGTTTTTTGTAAGATGCAGTGAATATTATCGATTCCTTCCAATAAATTGTGATGGCCGGTAGTTTTTCCCCGTTTTTTTTGTTTTTTTTTTGTGCCAGACGCCCGCACTCGGAGGAAGAGATATTATCAGCTTAGTTGTGTTTGTTAGTGCTGTTAGTATTGAGCCACGCGGACATAAATGAATAAATTAGAGTATTTTCCCGCGTTGCTGCGAGTTTAGAATTTTAGAAGTCGATAAAGAGTCGCCTCATAGCGGGGGATTTTAATTGTTAGCAGTGCACGGCCAGCTGTTTCAACTCAGATTTGAGTTGTTTTTGACTCACTTTCGTCGAAAGTGGAGTCACTCAAATTTGAGTAAATGTTACTGTTACTCGACATATCAAATACATCGACTCAAATCAGATGGATGTTTTTGATTTGTCGACTTGCCAATGTCAATAACATTTGCTCAAATTTGAATGACTCCACTTTTGACGAAAGTGAGTAAAAAATATTCAAATCTGAGTTGAAACGGCTGGCCGTGTGTGTGGAGAGAGAAAAAAGAAAAACAGTGCAATGTAGGCCATTTGCTGGTCAGAAGTAAAGAACGAAGCTAACGCGCATGCGTGAGAGGCTGGCATATAACTCGACACAAAATTTTCATTAGGGCCTAACTGACAAACGTAAACAATGGCTTCTTCCGTAAATTTCTCGTGGCACAAAAGCTACCCATGTAAGCCTCCAATTCTATCGGATAGGTGAACACTTCCTCTTCGAAATGATCGAGGTGAATTGATTAGGCGAGTTTTCAATAACGAGAAATTTAAGGAAGAAGCCATTGTTTACGTTTGTCAGTTAGGCCCTAATGAAAAATTTGTGTCGAATTAATTGGAGAGCTGTGAAGTTTTTTTTTCCGTTGCATAAGGAATGTGATTTTTCAAGTTAAATTTCTTCTCGGAAGTGTTTTTTTAACCTGTGATTTTCATTGTATTGCAATTGCGGAGTGCTACTTCTGTAGAAACATAAATGCATTGTTTAGCATCAAAAGGGAAGCCGTCTAAATGAGGACAGAACATCAGCAACAATATCCGGTGAGATCTATCTGAATTAGATCGATACTGCTTAATACGAGCTATCACCAAAACAATAAAATTTGACGATGGAAGTGTATGCGCAGTACCTATATCCATTTGAAGTTTTTACTGTGTTTATGCGGGGCTTGTTGTAAGTGAAGATGACCTCGGAATGGACGTGAGTAACCAGGCATTCTGAAATGGATCACTGGAACCCAACAGAGCTATCACTTCCGGGCTAAAAATGTTTGTCGAGTCGACAACAGTTCGTTTAACTGCAAACATTTGTCTTCCATAAAATAACTGCCGGACGGTGGGCGCTGGATTACACACACACACACACACACACACACACACACACACACACACACACACACACACACACACACACACACACACACACACACACACACACACACACACACACACACACATTTTAGAAATGGGATTAATCTATTACGGAAAACATGAAGTAGTGTGGAGTTTTTCCACAGCTTCAAAGAACAGACTTTGGTAGGAGCCGTCACGTTTGTTTCAGTATTTTTTGTGTGATGAAATTTATCCTTATTAGAATCTCAAAAATAACCGTCGCGTGTGATAGTGGATGCTGTGTTTATGACCAGAGTCATACCTACACATCATTTGTTTGTTGAATAGAACTATAATCCGGTGTAAATGGATTTTGAAAACGAACCGATTGGTTCACGTTTGCTGATTGTTGCTGATTTTCTGGGTGAGCGCTTTCCATTTTACTGATTTATTTGCCGTTTTTCGTAAGAGGAACGATAATAAGTTGTCGAAAAATGCAATTGACAATATTAACAACCTTGATCACAAGAGGTGTGTTAACGATTTCGTGGATGGAAAGAGGAAGGCTGTTTTTTCAGTCATGAAGCAATTATACGCTTGGTCATCACCTCATTCCGATACATCTTTTGATACTAACTTTTTCGGTTATTTAGATTACCATAATAGGTTAGCGTAGCAAGTTTGATGTCTATTTTCTTCCGTTGTGTTTGCCGATATTATAACACAATTCTGGAACACCAATGGAGGGGGGCTTGGCAGCGTTTGTGAGCGGACACTTCTGGGCACTTTTTCTCGTGGGCTGTTGGCTATACACGCAAAGCTATAGAACCTTCGTGTAGGGGAAACGTTCCCCTACATCATGATGGGATAGGTTTGCGTGGGTGGCCTACGCTTTTCGGGGGAAAGGGCTCGGAGGTGTTTGTTTACGTGTGTTGGTGGGTCCTTTTCTTTTCTGTTGTTAATCCAGAATTATTATCGGAGTAATTCATGTTTGACCCTTAACTGTAGCGCCACCCTAGCCATTCTTGGCTAAACCGGCTTGTACCTGTCCACCAAACTCAACTTCAGGACTCGGAAAAATCTCTCTGGACACCTGGTATCCTACAAACACCGATGTTGGGCAAACTTCTCTTGGTAAACCAGTTCCACCATGGACCAGTTTCATAACCGACATGGCATTTTCATTTTCATTTTCATTTTGCAGCAATTGGTGGGGCGCAAGTCAGAGCGCAAGTCAGTCCAAAGCCGATGGTGAAGGAGGGATAATGGCGAACTAGTCTATTCAGAACACATGAACTCCATGGGAAGGAACAAGGATAGGTTAGGGTAGGTGGTTAAGGTAGGGCGTTTTGGACCGGATAAAAATACTTCAAAAAGAAAATCTTAAGCCGAGCACTTGACTCTGAAGAAGTCTGTAAGTCGCAGACGAAATTGGCCTATCTGTCAGAAGATAAGCCTTCTCCAGTGGAACTTAAAGGAATTTGCTCGCGTTTACCAGTGAATATCTGAAGAAAGTGTTTCAATGTTTTATTTTTTATTTCAAAAGGTGATCAAATGAAGTGTTAATTTGAAATTATACTTGTTTTCTAATCACAATCGTTCTACTTACACGCTCAATAAGTTTTTTTTAATTAAGTGTTAAAAATAAAAAAAATAAAAAGTTAAAGTGATCATAAAACCGTTAATTTACAATTCTGCATTACAATGATATACGACAAATCCTGAAAAGATAGAAAGAGCCATTCCCTGTAGTTCGTATCAATGTGACCAGGCTATTTGAGATGTCACTCTAAATTTCATTTTGTTTTTACGCTGCAAGTGTATCAAAGTAAAATCTATCTATGATTTGCTATAGTTTGAAAGTCGGCTGTCATATACAGCACATATTTAAATTATAATTTAAAAAAAATAGCATTGCAATTTAGGTATTTTTTGGTTTTAGTTAATGACAATCAATGAATAAACAACAATGAAAGAATTGCCACGCACATGAAAACTGCACTTTCTGTCGTGTCCCTTAACTACTTGTTAGGCGTCTACAAACTGTTCCTAGCCTCGTTTAAGCGTAAATTGCGGCAAAGCCCGCCGGTAGCACACCTCTTTCATTCTGAACAAACACACCTATGACAAACCCCAGTAATACGATACTCTGAGTTCCTAAACGGGCCTTCCGCATCCCACAAAACCACAAGACTTATGGCCACGATCTAGAAATCTACTGCAAATGAAATTCTATAACACGGTACAAACTTCCACCACAAATTGAATATTAAATGTTTTCAAAATTGAATAAATCCCAAAATATCAACGCGCTGATATCACACTCAACTTTAGTGCCTGTATACATGCGTGCTACGACGCGGCTATTAAATAGAGAGAGGAGCGAGTGTGATATTATCACTATTTTGTGTGGCTGGACCTTTGGCTCTCCCATGAATGGTTCATTAGAGTAGAAGGTCATACAATGGCATGACCTAGTGACATCCATCATATATCAGCTATCTCCAAAGAATCGGTAACATAAAATTAGGCCCTCCCACCAGCGCCCAGGTACAAAATCCAGCCATGGAGAGGGAGTTTCATTACCGACATGGCATTGCTGTAATATAGTTCCACATTTGGAGAAGTTAAGTTCGAGATACGATGCTGCTTTCGTTCACCTGCAATGCCATATAGGACAAGCTTGGCCATTTTGGATAGGCACTTTGGAAGAAGCAGAACGCTTACCAGTTGGATCTCTCATTGCATTTTCAGACAATTGAGAGTTGGTAAGTGCTCTTAAAAACGCGGAGCGAAACAGGTTATTGTTATCTTTTTTGTCCCCTGAATTAAATGAACTATATTATATGATCACATCACTTATATAGGTCAATCCTGGTCCATCGAGCCCTACCATACAAACATAGAAAAACCTCCTGATCGTGATGAATTTAGTAAGCAGTTCGTGAAAACATATCATGACAAACCTCCACATCACGAAAGGACTGTAAAAACAAATACATTTAATAGAATTCACAACAACGACTGGTGTGATTCCTCACTGTTTGCCCGTTATCGTCAACTCCCTAACACACATCTCAGGAAAAACCTTCCCAAGCAACCTGCTGGGTTTGATGGCAACATAAATTCACACCCGTTTTTCGCCAGTTGCAATTTTCTCATCAAATGACTGTCATCTTCGTTCCTCTCAAGTGCCGGTAAATTTCCCGAGCGGGAATGCAATAAACCAAGCCCAAGACGAGGAGACACTCGCATCATTTGCCGTGTTGGCCTAAAATGTTGGTCCTGCCCCGATGACAGGCGCTTGTTGGTCCGTTGAAACGGCGTGGGTCGTAAAAGTTTCAGCATGCTCCTTCTCGGAGGAAACCTCTTTCATGCTGGCTGCCGGCCATTATTGTAGCACAATCCTAAAAAGCCATGAATAATTTACTTTTTTTCTCTCTGGCTGGGCCTTCTTAAAATGCTTTTTTTTTATTTCAGCTTCCCCATAATCGAGATGGAAGGCCAGTTGTTGCAACAGAAGCACCCACCAGCAAGCGTTACGAAGAAAGACATTAACTCAAATTTGCATTCTCTCAGGGCTGTTTTCGGGTGGAGGCGTGCAAAGAAAATACGCCTGTCCTGTTGTTTAATTTGACTTAACATCAAAATCATAAATCTAAAATTATTAAAATAATGGAAAAATGTTTAATTTAAAGTACTGTTTCTTGATGGGCCCACTTGTTTTGATGGCATTTTTCTGTGCAATTTAAGTGTTATGTCCTGACAATTGCCTGGAGCATTCGAGAGAAGATTATGAATATGTGAAACTTTCGACACAGATAAATTTACCGCAACGTTCAAAATGGTATTGTCCAGTTCCTACCCAACAGAGCACCAGTGCACAAATGCCCAGTAGACTTCCATCGAAACGTAAATAATTCGGCCGACACCAACAACTTGAAAAGACTATCGGTTTTGCTCTTTCCCTACTCGTGCAATCATAGCTCACCGGCAGAAGCCATTGAAAAAGTCCAAACCCATTGACTCGTGACATTGGGAAATGAGGAAATTTCAACAAAGCTATCTCTCTCCTTGGCCGATGCATTTCTCCTAGCATTCTCTCCTTTCTATTTTTCAACGCACGATCCAATGGCCCGAAAACTGGACAATCGAGTTCAACGGAGCTATATTTCTGTGTTTTACCTTTCCACAGGCGAAACGGATCGGAACGGAACAATTCCCCCTCGTGCAAGCAGAATGGAGAGTATTTTCCGCCTGTCTGAAGCTGTCTGTTTGGGAAATGAATCTCCGGTCTGCTTGTTCCTTTGGGGGCCGTTCTCGGGAGGGCAAACTTTTTCCCCGAACCTTCATCGCCATCCCCTCCTCAGAGGCGACGATGACAACGAAGACAGAAATGTCTATGAAAATCAAAACCATAAGAATGGGGCAATTCGGAACTTGAGTGGAAACATGTTCCTTTCAAATTCTCATCCGCTAGCTGTCATAAGGGATAGTGACCAACCTTGATAACCCTTCTCAAACCACATGCGTCTGAGTAGCAAGCTGATCTGGATTCATAATGCTGTAACAGTTCGTTCCAGGTGGGATGGAGGGGAGGGGGGGACTCTTTCACCTCTGATAGAGCAAACGTTTGTTGCAAATATCCAAGAGGTTGAGGAGATTGTTTGAAGAGGTATTTTGGGAAAGTGAGGAGATTGTCCTTTCGTCTTGATGAAAGGTGAATATAATTTGCGTTATGTCCGTTTGCTTAGGGATTTGGTTTGTTTCAGGTAAATAAATTGGCATCAATCCACCCGTCCTATGCTGTGGAATCTGTGGTCAGTCATGAAAAACAAAATCATCCATAACTTTGTAATTCGGTTTGATGAATATTTTTCGCTTGGAGAATTAGATGTCTTTTATCTGATGAAAAAATTGAAGTCGATTCTTTCTCAAGAACCATTTTCAACGAGCTGCCGTCCGACATTATAACGAAGAACCGATACCATTGTAGTCGACATTTTTGCGGTGTGAAGCAACTCATGCAATTAGAAGTTCTTTTGCCATCTCCACGTTCTGTCTTCCATCGGTTGTCCATCGTGAATCGTACGTAGCAACAAGCATTAGACTCAGAAAATTTCACAGCCATTGAATAAAGTTCCCAATTGCAGGGACGTATTAAAAGCATGCGGATTGTTTTCCGAATAAAATAATGTTTTCTTCAGCTCCGTAATCTGTACATAAACTAACAATATTGTATGAGTGCGATTCCCTGCGTGTGTGCGGAGGCAACCTGAAATAGACCAGTTAACGATTTGCTGCAAACGTCAATTTCCTCAACCCGCTCCATCGTTTTACCCCAATGACGTCTATATAAGGTCTGGGGCAACGCACTGCTTGCTTGTATTGGAAGCAAAAATAATGTAAACATTGCTGAGCCGACAAGTGATGACGTAACACTATTGAACTGTCTATAGGCGGGCATTGGTTCAGATTTGAAAAATCTGTTAAAACGTTTATTATGAATGCTGAATTGTAGAAATAATTATGATACAAATGCGATTTATTAAGCAGAAACATTTCGTCCCGATAACATGAATCATTTATAGTGAATTTAACTGAGGTAATTGAATTTTTGCCCCACAAACTTTCAAACGCTGAGACTTGACAATCGATTAGCGATATAGAGCCTATTTTCCATAATCGGTAGACTGGAATCGGTTGGAAAATAAGTTTTATAGCGCATACAATAAACAATAACGGAGAGAACGAATCAAAATAAATAGTATGACGTAGCACTTTGCGAGCTTTTGTGTAGCGTGCGCAAGGAGTGCAGTGGTATTAGTGTCATGAGTGAGTTTTGCTCATTTCACTAATACTGTTGTGGCTACTGTGCCAGACCTTATATAGACGTCATTGGATCGCGGTGAGCTGTTGAGTTGTGAAGTGGAGCAAAAGGAAGAAGGCAAATGTGTATTTGACAATTCTAATAAGACCAAAAACGCTGATGGAGAAAGAAGTGATGTGCTTGAAACAGTGCGCTTTTGCAGTTGTTAGTAATTTTTATTTATTATATTACGTTACGTTTTTATTTATTATATTACTCAAAATGGTTGATGTTAGCCGTTTTTGTAGAAAATCTAAGAGCAAGTTAAGAGAGACGGAGAGTGTACGCGGCCAGATGGATTTTCTTCGACGAATGTACCATTGGGTGGTGGTTAGCAAAATACCGGTGAAGTGGAGTGAAGTGAATTATGTTGCTCTCAGTAAAAATGATGTTTTATGCTATGCGTTGTTGTTATCTTTGTTATTCTTGCTGTGAACCAATGATTATACTTGAAACTATCGAGGTTAGTTGTTTTTATTGATTCATTATTCAATCGGTAGTGTGAATCATAACTACCATATTTGACAGGTGCATATCAGTGTTTATAAGAACGAAGAGTTACAAGATGTGTACTAGAAATGGAGGAATGAACACAAAATCTCTACGATGAAACTTGTCATGGTTATTGTGAATTGTGAATTGAAAATATAAACCATAAGAAAGATTAGAATACGGACAGCATGACGTCGACGTGAATTAAAGTATTCTTCTTCAAGATGATGGAATTTCAGTTGCAGCACTGATTTGGTATGTTACTTGAGAGGACGCAACCGAAGTCGAAATCAATGTGTAATGTCTTCATGACAAATTATGCAAAATAAGTAGTAGTAACTATGGAAATAAACGGAGAAAATTTCATATAAATTTTGATAGAACTTTCGTTCGGCCTTTAATGTTGATCATCTATACATCTATAAATGTACAAATTTCTTTACTTTTCACCGTGGACATTTCATAGGCCTCAAAATTTTACTTGGCCAATCAAATAAATCTAGACAAAAGCAACTGCCAATTCTGTTTGCTTGGTTTACATTAAGCAAAAATGTAACTCTTGAATTAGCTCTATAGGTACGATACAAAACATTTGCTCGGATTTACGAATTTGCATGAGTATGAGGCATGATTGAGCCGCCCAAAGCATGCAATTCACCGTTATTACCAGATCAGTACAGTAATCAAACAAGAGAACCAGCAAGATGATCTAACTAGAAATTAGAAAAAGTGGCAGTATCTTCCATTTAATTCCAACATCCTTTGCTTATCTTCGACAGATACGCGTTATTTCGTCCTACAATGTGCAGACTTCTTCCGGACCTGTAATTAGTACGAGTTATTAGTACGGGAACACTGAAGAAGTCTGCACATTGTAGACGAAATACGCGTATCTTAAAGAAACAGTTGATTAAATGAAGATATTTTTTTCTATTTCTGGTTACAGTATCCTAAACAGCTCAAACCCTCTAGGATTAGCAGATGATGTTTGGGACTAACATACATTTTCAATGTTTAAAAACTGGTGACCTATTATAAAAGCAACTACCCGGTGCCACCCGTGCTCAGAATGCTGGTCAAGGGTGCAGGGAATAGGGGAAGGAGAGAGAGGGAAGGAGTGGTTGACATGATACTCGCGCTTTGGAGGAAGCCGAGGAAATATCCTCTACACTTCCACGAGAAATCGCTAGGATGTTGGATAGTTGAGGAAAAGGTTAGCAGTCACTTTTGCACTGCTACTACGTCGACCGGACTGAAAAATATCACCAATCGACTCCGACGACCGTAACTATGCTATTTAACCCAATTTTCACGGTTTTTAGCGTTAAAATTTCCTTCATTCCTGCCACAGAATGAATCTAGACTTCGGTTTGGAAAATTGCAAAGTGGAAAAAATACTTAAACTTCATGGTTTGTCTTTTGTGTCACAAACTGCTACCACTAATTCCACATTTGCTTGGATTTACAATTTGCCGAGAAACCTAATAAACTTGTGATTTTATATTTCATATAAAAATAAAATTCGAGTATATACAGAATAAATAAACAAAATCGAACAAATTAATTAAACAAATTTAATCAATATTATTATTACGAGTTATTTTACATAAATGATCAGGTGTGTGTGTGTGTGTGTGTCATCCTCTATCCCTCACCCAACCGGGGGCGTTGGGCGAGTAGAACTGCGAATAATTTGATCAATCATATGCTCTGCAATGGTGCCCTTTTTGTTACGGAGGCCAATACAATAAAAAGGAGAATTTATGAGGCAAGACAAGTTTTCCTCAAAGTTTTTGGGGAAATGGGAGGTACTGGGAGTCCACAACAGGTACAGCAAAACATTACATAGACGCCCTTATTCACACTTACAACTCAGGAATAGAAGGTCAAGAAGAGCCACCGTCACCAACTAAAGCTTGAACTGGGTGCCTGGGAAACCCACAATACCCGCGGAAATAGCTAGCGGACGATGCCCTGGTTGTATTTAGTGAAAGTGATCATATATATGATTCATAATAAGGTTAAATTATAATTGATGTAGGTTCAAAATAAAAGGGTGAAGTGAGAACCGTTATGAAACCCATAATATATAGAAACGATCTCATCCAATCAGCATCAAATTCCAGGACGTCATATCGATCCACGCAGAAGTTGATCAGTTTTTGAGCTTGTCATGTCGGAATGACTACAGGCGATGTTTCTTACTGGCTACTAAATCGGAGCTTTCCATCTGGCTGAAAATGTCCAATGAAGCCCACCTTTTGAATGACACTGAGAACCGTCTTCTTCTCTACTGGCTATAAGCTCAACTCGAACTGCTTGCAACCACTCGATCCGGTAGCAGCACTTACACTTCCTTTCGACGATGAAATCCGCATAGCCTTCCTAGCGAACGGCGACATGCGCGCACACTTCCACTTCCCTACGGTATCGGTAAACTTTTCACACTGTCGTAGCTTCTCCCATAGGCGTAGCCAAGGGGGGGCAGGGTGGGGCCGTTGCCCCCCCCTAACTTTTGATTTTAGTTTTAGAATTTCATTGTTTGTTTGAATTTTTATTATATATTTTTAATGTTTGTGAGATTGCTCCTTTGCCTGAATGGAATAGCTTTAAGTTGTCTTGATTTTGTAACAAGAAGTAGTAAAAATGTGCAAAAAGTGTACATCTATGAGATTTTTTTTCAAATAGTAACGACTAAAAATTTTATTACACTCTTTTCGCTTTAATCAAGAATACAGTCTAGCTAACCTAAAGTATCCAAAAAATGGGAATATTTTACACCTCTAATGGTAACTTGACGAGCATTGACTGCTTTTTTCCCCGCTAGCTGAAATTGAATAAGCTAAGTTCAAATCAATTTTCAGTTCTTGGCAATCAACAAACTGAATATTTAAATCAATGTTATAGCTTTCGGAAGCCAAACAATACTTGATAAAGAAACATAATTCATAGTTAGAAAGTGTATCAATCGAAATTGTTTATTTAAACTATTCATGAGCCATCATTTGCTGGTGAGTTTAAAGCACATTGTGTGCATTGTTTTTTAATTATTGGAAGTATAAAACAGTTCTTTGATTCATTGTTATCTATTAGTACCATACATGGACATTCGAAATTTGTAAAAGTAAGTATAGTCATTTTCAGCATGTGAATGAAAGAAACATATGAACTTATTTTTTGAACAACCATAAAAACATTGTTCTATTGAAAAGTTGTAAGCACGGAGAGTAAAACACTGTGCTTTTGCGGTGTTGCTTTGTCAATATATGCACTGAAAATTTATTTCCGTACGTAAGCTTTCACTCGTTTCTTAAACATGGATTTTGTACATAGAACAAATATCTCGTATATTGTATGAAATATTCTTAATGGTTATCATATGCTATCATTAAACCTTTTTTATCAATGCACGAAATGAATTTTGTGAAGATCAGCCAATTGCTACTTCTCTTCAATCGTACTCATACATGTTGGTATTACTGCTTGGGTGGGCTGGAATAATTGATTTATCTCAAAATAAAAACTAAAGCGCTATTGAGAGTTATAAGTTCATACTTAGTAATCAAGTAACTTGTAACGAGTCACCATGACCTAGTGAAATATTGCCATAAAAGTCAGAATCTCATGCCATAAACATTACTCAATATGCTGAACAACTTCTCGCTGTTTGCGCTTTTTTTTCAATTATATACTGAGTCGATATAAAAAATCTGTCAGTCAATCCTGCATTCACCAGAGAGACGTTTCTTTTTTATTGGTCAAAACATATTCGTAGCACTTTGTGTTGTTTTCGTGCAACGAACCCATGTTCTTTCTGTGTCAACAAAAGCTTCGTGCTTTTGACAGTTACGCGTGTGGCATTGAATACGAAGGTAACTTTTTGAAAAGAACAATTCAATTTCGTTGCAGAAATCATCAAATAGATGTGTTAGTTCTACTTTTGATTTCTTAATAAAAGAAAAAAATAATTTTCAGTGTGGGTGAGAGGGTCGTGGAGGAAGAGTACATTTTCAGTACAAACTGTTAACAAACTCGGTGGTCATCTTATACAAAAATCCAACACCACTGTAAAGTGAATATTTCGACACATGACAGTACCCGCTAGATTTTAGCATGGTAACTATTTAATGCGGTTCGGTTTTGAAACATGTGGAAAACCTAAGGTTTTTAAGATCCTTTCTGTTTATTTTTTAATTCCAGAACATGCCTAGAATTATTGAATCTTGTTGCCAAAATTTTACGGGTATTATAAAGTACTTTGGGTGAGCGCAGAGAAGGTAATCCAATCGTCGTTCAGGTGAGGGCTTGAATTCCAGTGGATGGAACTTGAAAATGTCCCTGCTCTAAAGGTCAACGAGGCGTTGGGTTGTCCTTGTGAAGTGTTCAGTGTGTGCCACAACTGGTTGAAGACGATGTAATTCTCTCTCTCTCTCTCTCTCTCTCTCTCTCTCTCTAAAAAAAGCTTGCCCTCCCCTATTTGAAATCCTGGCTACGCCTATGGCTTCTCCTTATGGCTTCTGCTATTTTTTTCATTTGAGACCATACTCGTGAAGGAAGTGAACGAAAAAGCAAAGAAGCGGCTGAGAACGGTCCCAAAACTCCTGGCTAACTGCCGTACAACCGGTCGTCGAGACGTGAATAATTCCGGTGAGACCGAAACAGTGCACTTGAATTTGGAGAACATTGTCAAATGCTAGCTACCGTATTGTCTTTCTCCGGGTGGCGTAACGCCACAAAATCTAAACAAACTACAGCATACGCAACGACACACAAGTTTATAAAACAATGCGATTTTTTTCACTATTCTGTTCCCACGACGCACAGCGACTTTTTTTTTGATAAGTCAGTTTGCATCACTTATTATCTTCACTAAACATTTCCAGAAACCAACGGAAAAAATGACAGCGAAAAGAGAAAAAACTTATTTTACATAAATGATCAGGTATCAACAAATTATTTATTATAATGTAAAAGGAGATGCTCGCTCATCACCATGAGGCACCAAGAGTGAACAACAATGTTTTTTGGCTAGAATGAAAGATATGAAGAGAAAGTTTTGATAGTTCCGCTAGTGTGCGGCAGGATTGGAAATGTAACAGATGTTTTTTAGGAAAATTGAGCGAAAAGGGCATGTATACAGTGGTACTCGAACCAACGACATTTTTGCCTAACATCCCAATGCGGGGTAGGTTGAAGGCTCCAAAAAACATTGTTGTTCACTATTGGTGCCTCATGGTGATGAGCGAACATCTCCTTCTACATCATAATCGTTACTCCTCGCACGGAGAATATATAACATAACAATTAATGTTTATTTATTATAGTTAACCATATATATTTTATACATGTAGCAAGGGCTTAAGATTTTTATCAACCCAGCTTAATTAAGAGGTTATGTATAGTGGGACACATTTCATTTATTCCAAGATTTTTCCTTCGTTCGTTTAAAAAATAATTTTTAATCCAAACGAAACTATATCAGCTCATGAAAATATATTTTAATATGTTTCAAAATCTGAATGTACAGTATAGAATTCAGAAAAAAAAACTAAGATAAACTCAAATATGATTGGAGCAAAGCCTACCGAGATATTTACTCCAAGTTGATTTCAAATTTAGTTTATTTTGATTTTATCTTTAGTTCCCACTATCATGTGTGAGTGTGTACGAAAACAATAAATTTATTTCAGTACACGCACACCCTCAAATATATGTGCAACAAAAACTGTGTATCAAACTCGCGAATCATGTGTCACGCGGGCACGATATGATACAAAAACTGACAGCGCAACTCATCAAATTCAGTCACCAAAGGCAATTGGTGAATATAACAACACAGCTAAAGTGACTGTGAATTCAAACAGGATGCTTTGTTTAAAAACAAACGAGTGCAAGAGACAGCAGGCTTCACGTTACAATACCGGTGCGCTATATGCATGGTTAACAAAGAAGAGAGGAAACATGGGCTCTCTAAAAAACAGTGATGCCATAGCTGCCGCTTAACAGCAAAGCATTATTTATCGTTGGGTAATATTGGGCAGCTCCGAAACATATTTTTGTATTGCATATAATAGTGCCAGATGATGAACAATATAATCATAAGCATAGATCAACTTCTAGTGACTGGAAGAAACATGAAATAAATAGTGATTTAGGATTATCTAAATCACTCTCCGGTACACGCGACTAAATGCAAATTACACGAAGGCAAAATTTGAGTGAACTTCTTCAGCAGGTGAGAAATTGATGGTTTTCTAGATGATGTACTTTAAATCTACAAAATGACAGTAATAAATTGGTAATCACTCATGGCTTATACATCGAATCATAATCCCGATAGATAGAGCTTATGATCGTATCATTAAAAGTAAAATAATTTGGAAAATGTAGGAGTTTTTTACCTATTTCCCAATAACTGATTAAATAGTGACCCCTGATTTAGCCGGTCCCTAACATATTTCTTATGAGCAGTTCCGATTCCATTATTGGTAACATTGATTGGAAGGCATTGAACCCTGCAACCGATTTTCAAACGCATTACAGGCGGTACGCATGGCTTCCGTTTTTATCTCCTCCTATCTATTTCAAAGGCTCAGAAATTCCATGAACTTTCCGAATGCCTGTGCCACGATAGCCTCTGATGGTTTGATAAACGAAATTGTACTTTATACCAAGATTTGTCAGATCTCTGAAAATGGTGGCACCTGGGCACTCACCTTTCAAAAGCTTTTCAATCAACGCGTCACGAATTATCGTTAGCATTAGCGTTAGCATTGACGTTTGCACACCTCGTGGATGGAGCTACGATAAGGATTTAATTCGTTGAAGACATTGCATGTCACCATGAAACGAAACAAGTTACTGATACGTTTCTTCACGCAGTAATCTCCACGGAAACACCCCTCGATCGCTCACCTGGCCACGTCCATGCAACCGTTGGTGTTATCTACCTTACCACGGGGAACCCACGTAGCGTTCAGTAGATTTCGAAGGAAAAAGGAAATGAATCGTCGTAGAGAATAGTTGAATAGAATGCCCTGTTTGGTGTACAGAACAAAAATGTATTCAAAAATGGTCGTTGAGAGCATCCAGTCTAAGAAGGTTAAGTGATGCTCCATTTCTCTTCAAACGGTTGGGACTTTAGCATTAACTATAATCCTAGCTCCCTATGGCCATTACTCGCTCTCTGAAAAGAGAAGAATGTCTGAAAATATAAGAACGGGTACTGAAAGAGAGCTTGTCAGATTTCTTGAATTGTTGCGACAACATTGCGTTACTTTATTAATCAACACGTCAAATATACATCAGACAAAAATGACCAAAAACTCATTTTAAGTCGAATATTTTTGAAACTCTCAGGGAATAAATAAATATGCTATTAGCTATGTTTTTGCAACGTTGGTTCATTCAACCTCCTCTCCTAGGTTAAATCCTCGCACCTTGGACTTAACGCTACTCATCAAATCCTGTGCAACACTTGCGCCATCTTTGATTTTCCGGAGCTTGCCCTTCATAATCGCCTAGAATTTTTCTATTGTGCGAGTTTGACCGATTTGTTTCCTTTGGCACAAAAACAACATCGTTGGCTTCGTACCACTCCATCACAGGTTTCACATAATGGCACGATCCCAGATCCGGCCAAAACAGAGTGGCACCTTCGTAGGACCGGAAGAAGAGCAGCAGGTGCTTCTGGAGGCATTCTGGACGAATACATTTTCATCGGAAAAAAACATAGCCTCGTCCAGCGTGCCGCGATAGTAGGAAAGCTGCTCTTTCAAGCCTTTTCTTTTCGGGAGATTTCTAAGCTCCGTGAATTTAACGTTTCTTGAAAGTTTGGTGGGCATCCCAGGTCCTGTTTATGTACATTCTGCATGGGCGATGTCGAGACATTAAGATCAGCGACAATTTTACGTACAGCGCGTCGTGATTTTCATCGAATTCGTTCCCTGACAGTCTTTATCATGCAACGAGGAAGTCTCACGATATCTTCTAATGGTTCGATACATAAAATCACGCTTTACTCTCAAGTTCTTCAAACTCCTCGAAACAGCGCTTGGGCGCTCTCCTTCCAAATCCTTGTTTATCACCACTGTGCGAAATTCTTTCATCGTTGATAAAAGATGGACACTTAATGAAAATAATCAAACAAAACACACAATGGTTTGTGTAAACACAGTGCAAGTTTCACCAATACATAGATCGTGCATGGACTGTAGCTTCACCACCACGACGAGATGAAAAGAAAGAATGTGTATATATTTGACATGCTTTAGAATCAGTTGGATTTCAGTGGAATTTGTTCGAATTTGGTGCAGTTTGTTGGAGTTTTGTTGCATTTGGTAACATTTAGTGGAATGAGATTTTGAGAATTTTCATCAAAAGTATTCTGAAAGTCGATGGCATTTGAAGTTTGACATTTAGAATTTGATGTTTAGCATTTCGAATCTTTTGACAAATTTGATTGAAGATTTGGGAGTATTTAGATTTGGAGATTCAGCCTTTAATAGATATCAGAAAAAAGCAAAATTGGATACTCAGAAAAAATAGTTCGACAGAATACCCTATTTGGTGTACTGAACAAACTTCAATCCAAAAAAAAAAAAATGGTTGATTGTTGGAAGCATTTAGTCTGAGAAGGGTAAATGATGCTTCACTCTTTTAAAACGATTGGAAGTTATGGTTACAGCGACATTGCTCGTTCTTTGAAAAGAGAAAAATCAATATTGGAAAGCTCTTACATAAGTTTAGGAAAAATAAGAAAAGCATGATGTTTAATTTCCGTTATGTATCGGGAAAACTAAACATCTACTGCAATCTGCATTCCTAGCAAACCCTTTGTCAGATTTTTTTATCAAAATTATCGGTCTCAATGATATTGACTCCATCAAATTTCGGGAATTTAAATAACTTTGTGGAACTAGTTGATCAGCAAAATCATCGACTGTTTTCAAAAGATTTTTTTATCGTCAAGCGTTTCAAGGTTTATTCAAGATCTGTAGAGTTTCCTAATTGTTTTTTGTTCCTGCATTACTTATGGTACGAAAGCAGAAGCTCAAATAACCCTGATGAAGTTTATTGATTTATTGAATTCAGTTTTCAAAATTCAAAGATTTCGAAATTTGTGAAAACCAAGAAAATTTTCTGAACTTGCATATAACGGCAAGTAACGGCTAACTTGACTTCTCCAAATATTCACTTGTTGAAAGTTCTCTTTATAATTAGTCAACTCAAACATGGCTGTATAGATTCCTCTTGAAAAATCAACTTTTCGGATAGAATAGCCAGCTAAACATATTTTTTCCAGGATTTTGGCAAATACTCTACAGTGATGAATTATTAGAGTAGCCTGCAAGCATACTATATTGGCAAGTCAAACTGAGAACAATCAAACTTATTTATAAATCACAGATAGAGCAAGCATGTATGTGTCTCATATCCTCGCAGTACTTCAGAGTAGTTTCACAACCAACCAAATAAACACCAAAACTGACACCCACCTTTGGTGATGAAGCTGTACTCTCCACTGGCGATCAAACTGGACGCAGCCTTCTCGTAATTCCAGAAGCGCTGCAAATCATTGGGCTCGATGACACTGGCCGGGGGTTGATGGTTCAGTCCTGACGTGGCCAGAATCTCGTTGTACTGGGCCTCGTGCATCAACAGCAGCGGCGGGGGTATCTCGTCCTCCGGGGACCGTTCGCTTCCGTACCCCTGATCACAACCGGTGTCCACTGCAGTTCGGTGAAGCGGCAACTTCAATTGAATGTCCGGACGGTGGATATCTGAAAAGGCGGAGATGAGCAGAAACGGAAATTTGAAGATGGCAATGAATTTACTCGAGCTTGTAATGTAAGGATGGTGATGATGTCGAGAAGAGGACCCTGTTTGTATGCCATGTATAGTGGTGTTGGGTTGAAAGTGATTTTGCTTTCTCAGTCCCAAACGACTGCTGCAAACCACAAGGCGTTATTGCTGTCCCGATGCTACCCATGCATACATAGAATTTCAAATTAATGCCAAATTAAGTCCTTTGGAGAGGGATTCTTCCGCACATCAGTGATTTTCAGCAAAAGTCCAACATCAGACTTTTAAGCCGTCATGATAAATTACATAGCTGGGGGATGGGGAGATTCTAGCAGACAGAGAGACTTTCCGGAACAGATTTGCCTTATCCTTTTGCCATCGGCGAGAGGGGTTGGAACTTTTACATCGAGAAACAGTTGCAACTTCAGCAGGAAGAATCGAGTTTTTCTTTGTTGAAGACGAAACCCGAGAACTGCACATGCTTGAGCTTTGTGCATCGTTGAAAGCATATGGGTTAGAAGACTTCCCACGGAGGAAGCAACTTTTGGTGTTTTTCATCTATCATGCTCTAGCTCATCTACTTTCCGGTGCTTTGAGACAAAAGCTGTTTTTTGCTTAGTTGTTCGGTTTTCGATAACACGTAGTGTCATGGACCATGTATGGGTGCTTGTTTTAATTTATTTAGAACAACACCTTCTATCATGACACTGCAGTAATGGTATAGCGTGGGTTGGTTGCCTGGTTGCGTTTATGTTTAGTTGCTGTACAGTCAACTAGTTCGTGTAGGGTGAGTTTGTGTGTTTTGTGTAATAGATGAAAACAAATGTTTGTTTGTTTTTTCGTTACACATTCAATTACACGGTGAGTAGTTACGAGATGGCTAACTTTCTCAGAAAATATAACTTGCTCTCACACCAACCATTTCCTTTGGTGGCAGGAATTCATCAACCGTTATTTCAGCAACAAATTAGACTTATACAATTTATAATTTTCATGTTAGATAGATCTTTTTTTTTTTATAAATGTTATTTTTGAAGCAAACAATTACACCAAAATCATACTGAAGAAAATCGCGTTGTATTGATTTATAATTGTATTTCAGCAATTCATGGTTTGATTGAATTGAATTGAAGAATTTTAATAATTTCAAATTAAATTGAAATTGGAATCAAATTGAATAGTTTGATACCAAAGAATAGAATGGTAAAAAGTTGAGGTGGCGTTTTTTTTTAAATACCCTAAACTTTGTAGGCGTGTATTTTGTTTAAGCCTTTTTGCTCTCTGTATATATTCTCGGTAACGCTAACGTGCGTAATTTCTCCGTCCAATAATCGGTACAAAGAGCTTTTACTCCATCACAAATGAAAACAGTGCAAGGCTAGTTACTTTTGCTGCCAGGGAACTAGCCATGACTACCCAGGTAACCAAAAAGCAGTTCCAAAGCGTCTTTACGGCAGCCTATCAATAAATTAAGTCACCTTAAATGCAACATAAATGCCGCTTTTGGCCCAATATATGGCTGCTTTACTGCAATGCAATGATAATGCTTCATAAAAGCTTTTTTGCATTCGAAATGCTTATTATAGAATACACGCAATAGCATTTGAAATCCAACTTTACAACAGATAGCATTCAAGATGCTGACATAATGCTAATATAAGGCTTGTAGCATTTGAATGTAGTCAGTCAGTCAGTCAGTCAGTCAGTCAGTCAGTCAGTCAGTCAGTCAGTAGTCAGTCAGTGTCAGTCAGTCAGTCAGTCAGTCGGTCAGTCAGTCAGTAGTCAGTCAGTCAGTCGTCAGTCAGTAGTGGTCAGTAGTCAGTAGTCAGTCAGTCAGTCAGTCAGTAGTCAGTCAGTCAGTCAGTCAGTCAGTCGTCAGTCAGTCAGCAGCAGACAGCAGCAGACAGCAGACAGACAAGTGGGAGCTTAGGATTTTCTCTTAAGCGAAACTCATCCATACACCCTTATGGACTACCACCTTTGGCACTTCCTTCGGAAGGTGACCAAGCTCCTCGAAAGCTCAAGCGGAGGTTGGCAGGGACTACGGGTCGGATTACGATATTGGCCTGACAATCGTGCTATTCTGCTCCCTGAGTAAAGAAGGGTATTACTGACTTGAAACGGCGAGTAAGCTTATGGTTTGATTGCCTCCGTCCCGGCAAAACCTTGGCAGGCCTCCGGATACGTTCGGAACCCGTCCATCTTAAGTGATGAGTACTACGCTCGGATGACCAATTCCGAACTTACGCCGATCCGGCTCTGAACACGATCCTCATAAGGGATCGTGTCATCCCTTGAGTGGCCTCCCTGCTTGCAGAGATAACCACTGGATCAAGACTGGCAACTACGTTTGGTGGGTGACGATAGCGGCCCGAAGGGGGGATCCAGAAGAATGGAAACATTTGAAAATGCCAGTATGATTGGACAGGTAAGCGGAGCGAAGGAGGATGCGAGGATGTCGAGATCGCCGGTTGCGCCACTAGTAGCTGTATCAGCTGCCGAAAGGAAGCAGAAGGCGCTTTTGATGAGAGCTGAAACCGCTGAAAAGGCTCTGATGCAAGCGGAAGGGCACGCTATGGCCGATCATGGGGAGACATCGAAAAGTCACCGTAATCGCTCAGAGAAAACCGTGAGGGACACGCCGGGAGATCAGGAAAACACTAAGAAACCCTAAGAACGAGCAGGAGTCCGCCAGTGATCTGAAGGAAGATGAAAAAGATCCTAGATGGCGCACCGTGGAAAGTCAGCAGGCTAGAAGAAAAAGCGAAAGGAAAAAGACGGAAAGAAGCAGGACAGATGAAGATAGATAAACGTCAGCCACTTTGGGAGAGATTTAAAGGTGATGCACTGATCGTTGAAGCTAGCGATTAAAAAATGTACACTGCACTACTCAAAAAGTGAGGGAAGATCCGGAGCTGAAGGATTTGGTAGAGAACGTGGTGAGGACAAGACGCACTCAAAAAGGAAAGATGCTCTTCGAATTGAAGAAAAACCCTTCGGTTAAGAGCTCTGCCGACCGTGAAATCGTTGCTAAATCTTTGGGCAACGTGGTGAACGTGAAAGCTCTGTCACAAGAAGCAGTGGTCAAGTGCAAGGGCCTTGACGAGATCACGACCGAAGCAGAACTGAGGGGTGCACCAACCGAACAGTGCAATCTCGTAGGGCCGGTGACAATTAGAATTCGGAAGGCGTTTGGAGGCACACAGATGGCGGTGATTCGACTATCGGTGGATGCTGCTAACAAGTTGAATGGTCGGCATGCTCGCTGAGAATTGCTCCCGGGTTACCAAGCAGATGGAGAGGTGCTTCAAAGGTCGATGCGTTGTAGGAACTGCGGGGGAAGCGGCCATGTTGCTAGGGACTGTACAAAGCAACCGAGGTGCATGCTCTGCAAACCGGAAGATGGAACTGACTTCGTGGCGGGTGGCTTTAAATTCCCGTTGTAAATATCAAAAAGCAAAGGCAGCCCAACAATGATGAAGTTTACGCAAGTCAACCTCAATCATACTGCACAGCAACTGTTGTGGCAGTCGACAACGGAAAAGCAGTGTGATTTCGCAATTATTGCGGAGCCGCATCGTGTCCCGTACGGTTGGCGGACAGCGCAGGTATGGTGGCAATACATGTCATGGGTAGATTTCCCACCCAAGAAGTAGTTGAGAGCTCATTCGAAGGTTTCGCGATCGCCAAAATTAAGGGTATCGTAGTATGTAGCTGTTACGCACCTCTGAAGTGGACAGAGGAACAGTACAGTCGAATGCTGGAGGCGATCACTGACACTTTGGTCGAACGACACCCGGTTATCATCGAAGGAGACTTCAACGAGGGCCTTGTCAGTACATTCCGTAAATATGGCCTGGAATCCATCATCGACGTTACATTCTGTAGTCCGCTGCTGTTGGAAAACATGAATTGGAGGGTTAGCGAAGAGTACACCCATAGCGATCATCAGGCGATTCAATATTGTATCGGTCGGCAACCCCCACGGTATCGGGGAGGTCGAGATCTTGCGCGAGGAAGTGGAAAACGAAGGAGCTTTGAGCAAAAATTGGAACGCCGTATCTGAAAGCTGGGGAGCTAACAGAAACGCTAACGAGGGCTTGGGATGCGTCGATGCAAAAGAAATGAGAGCCCATAAACGTCCTGTGTATGGAACGAGAAACTAAGTACCCTTCGTGTTGCGTTCCTCCGAGCCAGGAGACGCTACCAGAGGTCAAAAACTGAAGCGGGAAGAGAAGAACGGAAGTGTGTGTTCCGTGCAGCTAGAGCAGCTTCCAAACGAGAGATGAAGATTAGTTAATGGATCTGCTTCAAACAGCTGTGCCGATAAGCTGATGCCGAACCCTGGGGCAACGCATATTGGATAGTGATGGCGAAGATCAAAGGTTTAGGAACACCGAGTGGAATGTGCCCAATGAAATTGATGGTAATCGTTGATGGTCTTTTCTCGCAGCACAACGCAACGGAGTGGCCACCTACATCATACGATGAAGCAGAATAAGCACGTACCAGAGAAATTCAGATCTCAAATGAAGAGCTACGGGCAATTGCAATGGGTCTGAGTTGGGAAAAGCTCCCGGTGCGTATGGAGTACCCAACTTTGCATTGAAACCGCGATCATGGCGTTTCCAGACATGTTCAGAACGGCTCTCCATAAATATCTGGATGAACTTTGCTTTCCGGACAGATGGGAGTTCCAGAAGTTGTTGCTGCTGCCGAAATCGGGAAAACAACCAGGCGATCTAGCATTGTATTGACCCATATGCCTGCTGGATACCCTCGACAAGCTTCTGGAAAGAATCATCCTTAACAGGTTGACGAAGAGCACGGAGAGTGAGAGTGGTCTATCCAAAAGGCAGATCGGATTCCGAAAAGGAATCTCGACTGTGGACGCAATCCGAACAGTCGTTCAGAGCGTAGGAAGGGCAGCCAAACAGAAGAAACGTAGCAATCGGTACTTCGCCGTCGTTGCGATTGACGTGAAAAACGCTTTCAACAACGCTTGTTGTGAGGCCATCGTCAAAGCGTTACACAGAAAGCAAGTCCCTGACTATTTGTGCAGGATACTTGGGAGCTATTTCCAGAGCAGAACTCTGGTAAATGAAACGGAGTTGCGGCGGAAGTCGGTCATGGTCACGGCAGGAGTGCCACAAGGTTCCATCCTCGACCCAATGCTCTGGAACGTGATGTACGATTAAGTACTAATGCTGAAGCTGCCCAAAGGTGTTGAAATTGTCGGCTTTGCGGATGATGTCATCCTCACGATAACCGGTGAGACGTTGGAAGAGGTAGAGATGTTAACGGCGGAAACGTTCGATATAATCGAAACATGGATGACTGGAGCAAAACTGGAGGTGGCCCATCATAAAACGGAGGTAGTTCTGGCCAGCAACCGAAAGGCGGTTCAGCATGTTCAAATCAGCGTAGGAGGGCGTGAAATTTCGTCAAAGCGTGCACTGAAGCCCCTAGGAGTGATTGTTGACGACCGTCTTAATTTTAACGCCCATGTACACTACGTCTGCAACAAGGCGACTATCAAGAATTATGTCGAATGTCGGTGGACCTTAGAACAGTGGGAAGCGTATTCTGGCGAGTGTTTCAAACTCGATATTGAGGTATGGAGTCTCAGCCTGGGCTGCATCACTGAAAACGGAGCGGAATAGAATGAAGCTGAACAGTACGCGTTATCGCCGGGATGACTCCAATTTGCGTCACCCTGGCTGAGGATATCGAATGCTATCAGCGGAGAGACGTCGTTAACGTGAGGAGAACGTTCAGAGCTGACTTGTTGGCTAAGTGGCAGCAAAAGTGGGACACTGCGGATAGTGGGAGGTGGACCCATTGGCTCGTGTTCCTAACGTTCCTAACGTGGGTAAACAGGAGGCATCGAGAGGTGACCCTGACGTAGTTTCTGTCAGGTCACGGCTGTTTTCGGAAATATTTGCATCGGTGTGGTCATGCTGCGTCACCTTTCTGCCCTGACTGCGAGCACGTGGAAGAAACACCGGAGCATGTGGTTTTCGAATACCCTAGATTAACGGCTGTTCCAAGGGAGATACCGGATGTGAGAGTGGACAACATAGCTGAAAAAATGTGTCGGGATGAAAGCCGAACTCGAACAGGACGCAATGAGGACGAAAGCAGATACTGCCGAAAAGGTTCTCGAGGACATCCAAAAGGCCACTGAAAAAGCAACGGTTGAATCACTAAAGACGCCGAAGGAACCTTAGAATCCACGCTCGGAGAAAAGGAAAAGGGACGCATCAGGACAGGAGGAGGAGCTTACAAACGACGAAGAGAAAGGTGAAGGCAGTGAATGGCGCGCTGTCAGTATAAAAAAAGACAAAAGGAAGAAAAATCAGCAGCAAATGAAAACGTTAGGAGAGAAGAAGAAGCAGATGCCTAGGGCTTGTTGGGAGCGAAGTAAGAGCGACGCTCTAATTGTTGAAATAAAAAGCGGAACGACGTACGCTGAACTCCTCCGGAAAGTGAGAGCTGATCCGGAGTTGAAGGAACTAGGGGAGAAGGTGGTGAAAACCAGGCGCACCCAGAAAGGTGAGATGCTCTTCAAGCTGAAGAAGGATCCTGCCTTCAAGAGCACAGAAGACGCTCGTTGAAATGTGTCTTGGTGAGCAGGCGAGGAGAGCTCTGAGAGGAGCTCTGTTATCGCGTGCAAGGATCTTGACGAGATCACAATAGAAGACGAGCTGAGGAGGGCGCTGAAGAGGCACTACGATCTTGGAGATACACCAATGACAATCCGGTCGAGGAAGGCGTACGATGGCACACAGACGACGGCGTTACGTCTGCCGACAGCTGCAGCCAACAAGCTGTTGGTGTCAGGTCGAGTAAGAGTTGGGTGGTCGGTGTGCTTACTAAAAGTCGTTCTTTGAGTTCCAAAGAGATGCTTTAAGTGCATGGGTTTTGGTCACCAGGCGAGAACCTGCAAAGGTCCTGACAGATCTTATCTGTGCAGGAAATGCGGGGAGAAGGGTCTTTTCGAAGAAGACTGCACAAAGCAAATGTAAGCATCGAAACTTCACAACTTCTGTATACAGTAGAGGCCACCCTGGCCTTGGTCTGATTGGTCAGGTTAGTACGTAGAACAAACAAAGTAAGATGGTAATACGACAAAAATCCCTACCATCATCGCTATCCCAAGCTATACATACCCACATGCGGCAGCATTTTTCAATCAGTCGTCTTTTTTTCTGATCCACTTTGCATCACTAATTAAGAGGATCCGATTCGAATGGACAAATGGAATCAGAAACGGAAAACGAAATGTTAGAAAGCAATATGCAAATCAATTCAGCTCACTATGATGATTAATTATGCACTGAGGGAAGAAAAAAAACACAAAGAAGGAAGCAGAACTCCACTGCGCAAACACGTTTCATGGAGCTGTTCCTCTTCGATTGGAGAACATAAAATGGCATTTCATACCCGTCTTTCAACGTTATTGGCACGCTGCATCATAGATGATTGAGCTATCGTCCCTCTAATGGATCGAGTTTTCTGTTGCAGAGTGTTGATTTAATTATATAACTTTGCCGAACTAGTTTTTTGTCCCCTTCCCCTTCCCCTTCTAATTTCCATTTGATAAATTAAGAGGATCCCCACCAATGCAGGTGGACCAACTTGCGCTGCTACCAAATCGAAAGGCAAACTGTCAAGCCAACGACGAAAAGAGAGCCTCAGTCAAGTAGGGAAGTGCTTCCTTGTTTAATTATTCAGATATTGGTTATTGCTGCAAATATTTCCGAGCGCAGTTTCCCCCATTTTCACAGTTCAGGGCGTGGTATTGCAACAAAAGCCGAAGCGTGGTGAAGTTCAATCGCTGTCGCGCGGGTTAATCGATAATCGGCGATACGGCGTGATGTGCAAATTCCAGGAATCGTTATACGTGTGCGACTTTATGCTAGTAGATGGGAGCGTAATTTAGCTATTTGAAGAATTTCGACATTCAATGAGAAGAAGATCCACTTGTTTGCAGTAGCAACGTAACCGACAAATTGTTCCGTAGAATGTTTCCGGTGCAATTAGGTCATATTTGTTTTTTGAGCAAGTGTACAAGAGGAAACTTCCAGCAGATCGATTGAATATCTGGTGGCATGTTAGGATAGAACTTTTTAACCAAAAGCAAGTTGCAAAACTTCCAGAAACTTTAAAACTAGGTTCAATTGGAAATTGATACTGATACAAGCACCGAACATCTATGCATACTAAGTTTTTGCAGGGTTTACCTAACAAGGAACGTCGTTCTCTCTGTTCCCGTAATCAAATATTAACAAGTTTGTACTCCCTGATGCTTCCAAAATAAACAAAAAAACAAACATGCCGGTTTAATCGCTTCAATCAAGTTTGTTCGTACAGCAGCTACTCCGACAAACTTTCTCTGTGGTTCGGATGTTGGGTTCCACCATGTATGTGTTTCATGTTATGGAATGCATTTTTAACCAGCACAGGAAGTGGTTCGTATGTAAATTCCGTGTACTCTGTAACACTGTTATTTAACGAGCGATCTAGTTATAAGGAGCAATAATTATTTTGCCTTTTTGCCTCTCGTCGGGAGTCTTGTTTGAGGCAAAGTATGAGGCAATAGTTCCCCATACTTCTATATATGTACCGGGGTATAACTAAAATATGAGAATTTTCTTTAAGGGTCATAAAAAAGACTTGTTTATAGTAAGGAAAACTGATTGATTTATTTTGAAGGCACGTCTCTTTACTTAAAAAAAAATGAACATTTGAATACGGTCCGTCATCAGCTGCTCGACAAAGCTTTGTCCTGATGTTTGAACAGGAGCGTTGTACAGCTTCTTTATCGATTTGGCAAATGCATCTTTTGATTCTATCAATCAGTTGTTTCCAGTCTTTGGCTCTCCTGTTGATAAAAACGTTTTTTCCATCTGTATTTTCGAAGTAATGGAATCATTTTTTTTTTTTCAAACATTGATTTGGGAACACTTCTTGATTAATAGCCAGATCACTGGGTTTGAACCATGATTTTCTGAAATTCAGCACTCAGATATGGCAATAAAAGGCATCACCTTCTGCTCAAACTTACGCTTAAACTTATATTTCACGATCGGGATGCAGTAGAAATGTTATCAGAATAATACCGATCGTTTCCTGAGATGTGGGATTTTGAGAGAGGGAACTAGCTTTCATCATCCAAAACGATACATTTTCCGGGGTAATTTCGGGTCATCCAGCGGCATTGCAATTTTACGGTTGATATCTGTTGCTCTGTGTATTCTGGTGCTCTTGATTTCTTGTAGCAGACTCTTCCTATCTTCTTCAACATCTTGCAGATGTAAGGTTGCGTAGTCTTGAACTGTTTTGCTGCATCAGATTGACTAATAAAAAATTACTATGGAGCAATCTAATTCCATTCTTGTCCAGTGTTTTATCGGTTTCCCACGACCATTCCTACGAGTCGTTTCTGAGGAAGCCAGGATACGATAGATGATTGAAATTGGAACATTCTCGGATTTAAAATATTTCACAGTGAACTTTTCGAAAACAACTGTACAAGTTGGAACACGATTATGTTGGGAGACAGAGAGCCCTGATTCACATAATCACTCTTTTCTCTATGCACGTTTGTGGTTTGGTATGAGAGAGTTAAAATCATTCTTATTGTTTAGTTGTACCTCGTTATTTATCATATTACATATTACTTATCTATGATTTAAAACTCTTTTGAGGCAAATTTAGGTTGATTAAGTCTGGGGTACATTGATTTGAACATGAGCATGATTGACCACCCGAGGTTGCTACTCCGTTATTGCCAGATCAACTGTTACTACACAGAGAGCCAACCGATAATGCTTGGGTCTAGCATACATCCTCAATGTGTAAAATCTGGTGATCCCAAACTAAGGCATTACCGGCGCTTGCCTCGCCCGACTGCAGGTCGAGTAGGGAATGGGAAGAAATATGTTGACGTGATACTAGCTTTATTGAAAGCCAAGAACACATCTGCACTTCCACGAGAAATCACTGGGGTTTTGGATAAAATGGTTGGCTTTGTAGCGGGATCCGTTTTAGTAAACGGTGTTCTGAATTCAACTGACGTCGGCAGCGAGTAGAATATTCAATTATGTTCCCGATTTATTCTTTCTACAGAGATCCACATTAAAGTTATTCAAATTTTGACACCGATTTAAACCAACAGTAAGGATACTGTTGCGGCCACTCACAAGTGTGGGTGGTTTATTTCAGCAGACAACAAAAATATGTTAAAACATCGAGTTTGAGGACCGATTTAAACCAACAGTAGGAATGCTATTGGGGCCACTCACAAGCATGGGTGGTTTATGTCAATGTAATATAAAAATACATTAAACATCGAGTTTGAGAACCGCTTTACTCCAACCGTAAGGATGCCGTTGGGGCCACTCACAAGTCTGGGTGGTTTATTCCAGCAGAATACAAAAGTATCTAAGAACATCGAGTTTGGGGACCGATTTAAACCAATAGTAAGGATACCGTTTGGGTCACTCGCAAATGTGGGTGGTTTATTTCAATGGAATACAAACATACGTTGCATCATCCAATTTGACGACCGATTTAAACCAATAGCAAGGATGCTGTTCGGTCCACTCACAAGTGTAGGTGAATAATAGAAAATTATCCAATGCAACTCAGCAGTAACAGCTAAAAGATGCAGCTATACGCTTCTATAAAGCTCAACCATTAATCGATGAATTATACTGAATTGTGAAGGTGATGGATGGATATGATGGAAATAACACGATGCTGCAAAGAAATACCAAACGATGCATATACAACAATGAAATACAGCGATTTGCCTCTGCCTAGGTGCTAGATTGAAACTCTGAAACGGCGAAAACTCAAACCACCCACACTTGTGAGTGACCCCAACGGTAACCTTACTGTTGGTTTAAATCGGTCCTCAAACTCGATATAATGAAATAAAGTCGATCCCCCGGCAGCAGAGCAAAACAGCAAAGGAAACCCAAGCAAACAACACTTGGGGGAGGGGGGGTGTAGGGGGGTTTACAAAGTCTACACTCCATACAAAATTTCAAAAATGGAGTATGGAGAAAAGTGTACGAGGGGGGAGAGAGTGGGGGGGGGGGGGTATGGTTTTCAAAAATAAGTCTACGTGGTTTAAGAACCGGTCCTAGGAGTATGGCACTGTTAACCAAAACAAATGAAAAATAAAAAATATATTAATAAAAAGACAGGAAGTTCGAATTCTCTGACAACTCCTGCTCCCCGTTGGGCTCATAAATGACTCCTTCTGTCCGTGAAATAGAAAATGTACGACCATAAACAATGTTAGTTTTTAAATCAATTCCCTGGATGAAGAAAAAAATCCCTTTTGCAAAATCCGTCCTACATGATCATTTCTAAAAAAACGCAAACAACCATGCCATCTCTAGATACACAACGTGAGTTAGATAGACTTAAACTTACAAGCAGATGATAGAACATAAATTGTTCCCCGTGGCTTGGAAGTATCGAATTAATCGAAAAAGAAAATAAATTGTACTTTAATTTATCAGTAAGTCAAAATTTTGCTCTCAATTATCGTCAGATAGTCAACGTTTCAATGGAAGCACCATCCGGAAGTGATGGAAAGTCTTACAGAGGAATACAGAGGAAAATAATGAATTTCAACAGAGCGGTAAAATTTCCCGTCGTTCAATTGCAAGCCTACGCAAGCTTAAATATTGAAATTGTTTGCAATCATTCATACAACTGAACAGATTTCAGGCATATCGATAATCTCAAAATGCTCTTGCGAATTAGGGCAGTCAAAAAATCTGAAATCCCCGAATTGACGAAGATGGTAAATGGGTTGTCCTACTGCCCCCGTTCCAACTGCCTCTGGTCACCCCCACACAACATACATCTCTATGAAACCGACATTCAGCGGTTGGCACGTTAGGCAACGTTCATTAGTTACGTTACGCAAAAAATGACTTTACACCCCCCCCCCCCCCCTCGCACGTTTTTTTTTGTATGGATCGTCACGTTTTCCGATCGTTGCGGCGGGTGTTCCCCCAGGTTTCGTGTTTCGCATTCATGTCGCCGGCGATAGTAAACTGCCCCTGCCTCCGGATGTCGTTTCGTAGGACCGTTATTGTTCCGTTGGTGGTACTGGCTTGCGTGATAATGATTCGCCCTCAACTCCGATCAATAAACATTTTTCGACCGAGCAGATTCGACCTCAACTCCGATGGATAAACCGACCTCAACTCCGATCAATAAACTGCAGGTGAAAGCTCGGAAGCATGTGGCAGTTGATGTTGTTACACAGCGCGTTCGCGACACCTCGTTCATCAGAGCCGCAACGATTAAGCCGCAAAATCCGATAGCCAGAAATGGAGACGCTAAGTTTGGGCTTGAGGTGCGTCTCCGTGACGATGGCGATATCGATGTCCTTCCTGATAAGGACGTCAACGAGCTCGATAACTTTGTTTCGGATGGAACAAGAATTCCAATTGAGAATGTTGATGGTGCGTTTACGGTCCATACTTAAAAATGAACGTCATCGGTGGCTCTTAGCTGTTCCTCCGACAGGTGGTTGCATGGAGGTATTGCCACTCGAATTGCCTCAGCCTGGAGGAGAAGCCGTGTTGGGTGCGGTGGTGGCTGCCGCGAATCGATGCTAGACGGAAGCTGACGGGCGGTTTGCATGGCGGTGATTTAATGAAATCGGCGGGAGGTTTGGTACCTGGTATCGAAGCGCAGGAAATTCTCCTCGTTCATTGGAGCTGGGAGACGGCGTTGACCAAGCCTGGACTTGTTGGACCTGCTTGCGAATCGCCAAAAACTCCACACGTTTGGGGCAGGCTCGATTGCTGCTCTCGTGATTTGTGCCACTTCAGTGGGGCACCTTCGTCCATCGGGGCACAATCCTTGGTGGCGTGTGCTTTGGTACACTTGCCAAACCGCGGTTGCATGTGGCAGTTTCGAGTTCCGTGACCGAACACAAGGCAGTTGCCACACTGAGTCACATCGTGCTGCTTAGAGCGATACCGGTCCTTCTCGATGATGATTTTGAATAGGGCTCGCGTTTTCACCAGGTTCACCATCGTGATGGAACCTTTCTCAAGGTGGACCAGATAGAGTTGCTAGCGTCTTATGGGAGTCACCCTCTAGGGCTTCAGTGCCGCCGCTTGAGGCTCGGCGAAGATTGCCTTCGGAGTAAGTCCCGGAAGGACACGAAAAATCACCTTCAGCGGCTTGCTTCCAGGTGCGTCGTGAGTGTAGAAGTGTATTGATTGGCGACTAGGTGAGCGCCGACAGCATGGTAGTCAGCCTCCATCGAGCACATAATTTTTGTGCCCTTATTGCACAGTTTGCACAGCGGATGATTTTGGATAGCTGAAAGCTCGGCCCTGAGTGCGGCAATGTCCTTTGACGTTATGACGAGCGGGGGGACCTTTACCTTCTTTGGCACCTCCTGTACCGGGAGCATGGCGAATTGATTGCTCGCTAGTAGACGAGCGTCAGGATCCACTGGACAACCTTCATCGTGGGCAGCCGCTTGGAGCTGCCCGGTTGCGGTAAGGATTTGGGAGCGGATGTCACCGTGCCACGGCAATAGGTCGAGCGGGAAATTTTGCCAAACTTTGCAGCGCTTTTTTCTGGTTTGCCACCACCAGAAGATGAGCAAGCGCAGGTGATAAATCGCGGGATACAACTTTTATTACGAGAGAGCGAAAACACGACCGTACGTGTCGCTTGTTCGAACTGAATGAACTGAATCAGCACAGCTAGTTGGTATTTATAGCTAACGGCCGCCCATGTCAATGCGTTTCGTTGGCTCTGTTTAGTTTTACGAAGTGGCGAGATTTTCGCAAAGTTTACTACCAGCTTTATTCCGTTTCACGCTAAGCTGATAATATCAAATATATCAAATCAAAAGGTAAATTATTACTCTTAAAACCCTACGAAGCATCTTAACATTTCCTTCACACATACTCTGTATACTAAAAAGACGTCTGTCTCCTGTTATCTAGAAATGGCCTGTTGCTAGCAGACCGGCCGTACCTAACAAAGATAAGTTTTGCTCACGAATACATTGGACACAGTCAGTTTAAAGTTACATGTCAGATGTCCTCACAAGGGAAATCCAGAACTGTCCCATCGTACTTTGGAAAATATGCCTTAAATCTGTAATTCAACCATCTCATGAGTATACTTCAAAGCTCTTCAAACCACGACAAACCAAACGTTCAACTGTTGCTGAAACCCATGCTAGGAAGCTCTACATGGGGATGTTAACCAGATACAGTTGCTGTGTGATGGATGACGAAACATACTTCAACACTGACCTCAACCAAATGCCAGGACAGGAGTTTTACATTGGAAAAGATAACTTCAAAGTAGATGATCGTTTCAAAACGAAGTTATCAACATTTATCAATAGGGCGGCTCCACGCCATATCAGTAAATGACAAAACTTTAGGATTTTAAATTTGGCCAGCACGTAGCACGAAACTTTGCAAACGTGTTCGGAATAACAGTATAAGTTTTATTGGCATGAAGAACGGTCGTTTTGATGCAATAGTTACTTTTGAGAAGGGCTTATGTGCTTTTTGTTCTTGTTGTTTTTACCTTAAAAAAATCTTTGTTGTTTTTACCTTAAACAATGGCTTTTTTTGTCCAAATTTTACCATCGAAATAAAAAAATGGTGTATTTTGTGAATGTCTATTTTAAGTTTTAATTATGGTTTTTTCATGCAAAATTTTTTTTCCCAGTGTATATTTTATATGGAAATTATGATTCCTTACCATTTCTTCTCAGACACTTTATCTCTAAAACGAAAGTTTTCCTTAAACTGTTTTATCAAAAACACCATTCTTAAACTGTTTTATCAAAAAGCCATTCTCAAAAGTTTCTCTTGAGTCCAAACAATATGTCCTTATGTCGAAGTAAGTATTCTGTTAAACTGAATATATTTGCGAAATTTCGTCCAAAATCAAGCAGCTCGTGTCAAATTTCGACATTTTATGGTAAAATTTACAAAAATGAATGGTTCTATATACGTCTTTTTCCATTTTTGGAGTTGCACAATCGAAACCACTGTTTTACCCGGATTTAGCTTCATGTCACTTTTCTAAACCTGTGCTGGAATGCTATTCGATTAATTAGATGCATCTTGTCCCCAGAAACATGATTCCACCGAACTACCGTGAACTTCGTCCAATCGAAACTTATTGGGCCATGATGAAGCAGAAACAGAGAAAGACTAAGGAGAAATCAAAGGATGCAAATGACATGCGAAGGAAGTGGAGAAAAATTAGAAAAACGTACCGGATACGACCGTACAAGCTCATTTGAATGGCGTGAAGCAAAAGCGTCGGGAAGTTTACTAAACAACCTTAAAAAAAATCATCAAATTTTCGTAAACTGAGCTTAATACATGTTTAAAACTGCCCTGAAAATTTGCATTTTATTCAATCAATAAATGTTGTTTTATAGTAAATTAACTGTGTTGCCCTTTATATTCCTTACAAGTTCCATGTTACATTATTGAAAATTGTAAATCGGATCTGTTAGAGCCGCCCTACGGTTTTAACAATTATTTCTGTTTCAATCATTCTCATAGGAAATACCCAAGACTATCCCATCTGAGGGTTTCTACTGTACTATTTTCCGTGAAAAAATAGTTTTTCTTCTAACAGAATGATCTGAACATCAGTCTTCCCGTTTTTCGTTCATAGATTTTAGAACGAACACTGACGTCAAAATCCTATTATCAGCAATCTGAAGTAGTCTCTGCGCATCAACCCCAGGGAATGCATTCGAACCGCACAGTTTTTCCATCACTCTCAGCCCGCTGCAATCATATTCGATATCATTACTCACCTCCACTGCAGCCACCGGACCGGAACGTGCTGCTCCCAAGTGCGGTCGAGGAAATGGTGGATCCTTTCCCACTGCTGCTCGAGTAGAAGGGGGAGCTCTGCTGATATGTGGGTACGGTTTGCTGTTGATGCTGCTGGGATGACACTAATGACGACGGTTGGTGGTTCATATTTGTTGATCCTCCATCGTCACCGCCATCATCGACCGCCGAACCACCTCCGAGACCACTGACGGTCACATACTCCGGCTGTTGTTGTTGATGGCTATGCCAGGTACGTTTTTCAGGTGCGTTTGGAGAAACTCTGCAAATAGACAAACACGAGCACAAACAGGTTCAGCACAGTTGACCGCACCGCATGGATTGGATGGTTTAGAGAATCCAGTTCGAGTTTATTGTTTTTGGCTTTTGGTGGGGGTTTGTGGGAGGAGAGGATGTGAACCGAATGGAAACGGTTTGCATATGGCGTACGGTTGGAGAGAGCGAGTACTCCGCTTATGTATATCAGATGAGGATATTTGCTCGACGTCAGGAAGCGAATGTTTGTGCTCGTGAAAGTCAATGGTGAGAGATAATTAAATTTGCAGAATCGTTGGCTGGATGTTTTCCATACAACAGGAATATTGAATAGCTATTCAAGCTTTATTGAGCATAATGGTATTTCATTTTGTGTGTTATGGCAGGCTTTTAATTTAGCAGCAAGAAAAACTTGAAAAAAATATCCGTTGTGGAGTTCTGAATCGAGCCCAATCTTCCAGGATTGGACTATCAATCAGACGCGAATCTTCTCTCGTTAAAAATAAACTCCACCATCAGTCATCCTAAAGTTCATCTCGCTTTAATTGGATTATTACAGCCAAGCACCTGGCTCGGAGCCCATCTAGAACAAATCTCTCCGAAGCCATCAACATCGCTAAACGACCCCTAAGCCATCGTCGAACAATATGTACAAAACAGTCGACCATTTTAGCAGTTGACCGTCGATCCTTAGCAAATAGCACAAAACCGTATTGCTTCTACCCAGTTGAACCATTCTCGAGAATCCTCCCTGTGAAGTGCAGGAATCCCTTTGTATCCGGCATTTATCCTGTATCGTCCTATCACAGCCGAAAGCGATTGTGATTTAGGTACTCCGCTACTCGGCAAGAAGAAGAAGACCCCGAAGACCGGGTCCCAACCAGCAGTTGTATACTCTATAATCTTCCGCTTCCTCATTACCGCACTCCGGTGGCAATCTTCCAGCAATGTAGAGAGTCCCTAACCGAAAGCCCAACATGTGCTCAAGTGCTCTTAATTTAATAAACTCTAGCAAAATAATCACTGCAATAACAACATAACCAAATGGGAACCAGCCACCCTCCTCCATCCTTCCTCGTCGTTGGGCCTCTTGGCAGCAAATTGTACTCGATCCTATTTAAATCCCTCGACGACGACAATGAGACAACGGAGCGAATCTTCTCTGTTTGTTATTCCTTTCCGCTTGTGCCCGGAGTTTCTCCTGGCCTACTTCGGCAAGGGGCAGCAGCATTTATCGTATGCGAAGAAAACTGTTTAACAACTTGTGGTTACTTTTGTCCTGGCCTAGCCTAGCCAAAATAGAGCCAAGCCGGCAGTCGCCAGTCTGTTTGACCAGCCCCGGAGGCGTTTCGTACCCTGCCTCAACGAACGACTGACTGTTTGGTCGGAATGTATTCACATTCAGCGCTATCACAAGGTAGGTCCATTCACAACGAAACCAATCTGACCAGCTAAATATGTGGAACGAAGAGCAAAGATTTGACTTTTCGGATCTGCACTGACTAAATTCTCTGGGTGGGTGTGTGAGTGTATTTGCTCCTGCAATGGGAAGCAATAATAAAGACAATGAGTCAAGATCAAACGGCTCTTTGATGAGAAGAATCCCGGGGAATTGGGTGAGGTTGGCGATTGGGTTCTATAAGTTGGTATATTTGGGTTACATGTCAAAAAATATCATTAATGAATGCGTAATAATAATAGGAAAAGCACCTTTTTTGATAACAAACGGCAAAGTGCAACCAGGATATGGGAGATCCACCGATGAAATAATGATAAATAACATGGGTGACAATATTCAAAAGCAGATCCTTTGTAGTATCACGCACAGCGGAGTGGTAAGGATAGCATTTTACATACTGTATTCGAACAAAATCAGACACACAAGAATGGTCACCAAAGGGTCTATTTAATTCCGATTCATTTCAGGGAATTAACTACAGGGTGCGAAATGATTTTTTGCAGCAAACGCATTTCGCGCCAATTCGAAAAAATGTTGACAGCACCCTTCCAGATTTCAATAAAACTTTATGGACAAAGAGAATTTCATAAAAAGCTTCGGCACACTTAGTTGTTCCAAAATGTATTTAGACTGTAATATAATCGAAAAATGACAAATCATACAAAAAAGTGTTGTGAGGGTGACTATTAAAAATTGAGTCCAGCACTAAAAAAATCGATTGTAAAATATTTAAGTCGATCATTTAAAAAACACAGTTTTTGAAGATCTTTTTTTTGTCACAAGTTCCGTGTTTGAGAAAGGTCCATAAATTAAGTCACGCAGTAAGGGGGCAGGGTTTGAGTAAACGTGACGATCCATACAAAAAAAAAAATGAAAGTCCATACAAAAAACGTGACAAGGGGGGGAGGGGTTATAAAAAGTCATTTTTTGGGTGACTTAATTAATGGACGTTCCCTTATAAGTTTTCTATCAACCGTCCATACATCGAAAGACGGACACTTTAAGGTTCTCATTCCAAATGTTGGAAAAATCGATTTTTTATTGAATTTTTGATAGGTATTGTGTGTCTAAAATTTTGAGGCAAAACGGTTTTACGATCCGGGAAGTACACAAGATTCTACAGCGCATTGTTCGAAGCAGTTTTCTGCTTGTTCTTTTCCCCAAACTTTAAACGTGATTTTTTCGAAAGAATGTTTTTAAAAACTGTGGGCACGATGACAAAAAATAAACGGCTCGACCAGTTAATCTTCTTTTGACCCAGGAAAAGTAAATACTTTCTATTGGAGCTTGTCGATCTAACATATGTAATTTAGTGATACTAAAATTTTTTTATACAGTCTTAAACATTGAAAATAACACAAAAATATTCAAACTTCAACTTAGCACCAAATTTTCAATTTTAAAGCTATTTAAATTTAGGCTGCGTCAGACTCCGCAAAATTTAATGCCAAATCGACTAATGAAAATGACTTTTGATTCCAGCAAACTTATGGGCAGCTACAATGCACGCAGATGGAGAACTACCATCCAGCTCTACGTGACATTGCGGGCGCCATTTTGTTTTTTTAAATATGAAATAAAATCAAAACAATATCCATACGAATTACCTCAGCAGATTTTTTGTATGTGTTTCCTTTTCCACAAAAACAATTTCAAACATCGCCAATTTTTACCTCATTTGAATGAGAACGTGGCCTTAAAGGACTAATAGTTTTTCTAACAAAACCCTCATCAAGCAAACTTTTTTTTTTAAACTGTTTCAGTGTTTCTTTTTTTTTCAAAACAAAACCAATGAAGGTCAAAGCCATTTCAGAATTCAATGTTACTCAATTTGTGAATGAGATATTGTCTAGTAGGGTAAGTAAGTATACTTATATTAACCGAGAATTCCATTTGAAAAGAGTTTATATCTTTAAATTATTATTATTTTACTCCTTTATCTTCATGTTTGGTTTTGAATGTTGACGGTTTCAGTATGGTCAAAATATGTATAAAATATTATTTATATATTTAATTCCATACCAAAAACGAAATTATACGCAATCTTTCATACGCCATGCAATCTTGAATACAACAAGCTGGATTCAGGCGTTATCAGGCTAAAGTTTACATGAAATATCCTATTATTTTCAGCCAAATATAACATTCCCTTTTTGGGCATTAGATAACGCAGAAATTTCAATGTTTCTTTTTATCTGTGTATCTTTTCAATCGATGATTCGAAATAATTTTGTTGTTGCTTATTTTGCTCCTCTTTCTCCCTCCTTTTTCCGTTTGTGAACTTCCAAATGCTTATTAATTAGTATATGCTTTGTTAGCCATCCTGAGCAGTTTTTTGTGGATGAGATGAGCAATAAATTTCTGATTTATTCGATATATCCTTTGACCTAGGGCTACGTCTTTGTTTTCTATACTGGGGTACAACTTTAAAAAGATCGAATTTCGACCATCACGAAAAGTGGTCAGGTTTTGAGCGTTAATATCTCAGTCGTTTTTCTACGCATCAATGTTAATAGGAACCATAGTTGGTTTCTGGCCAGACACTTTTGAAGAGTTCATAAATGTTAAGCCTTATCTTAAAAAGCATATGAACTACTTAAGGCCTTAGGAGCCATATAAGACACCAAAAAGAGATATGGCTGTAAAATTTACAGACTGAATAAAAGTGTTTACTGTCTTGAACAATTTTGTTCTTCATCAGTTCTTCTATCTGAAAAATATATGAAACGTATGAGTTTAAGGCATAATTGACGACCTACAACTTCTTGGATATGAAGAAGTTCAAGAAGAATAAATAAATGCCTTATAGTGCCTTAGTGTACAGCTTCGTTTTAGAATATGGTTCATACGCATAGGTATTACTGAATCCTCGTTGATAAACGGTTAATATTTTCCTTTTCTTCTGGGATGTTCTAGATTATCCAAAATATACTTGAGTTCAGAACTACAGTTGTAACAGTAGATTTAAGGACTATATAAGGTTACGATATGAATTCAAACATGTTAAAAGAACCTTTTGGAAGGTTAACAGTCATTATTTGATGATTTTCCTGGTAATCTAAACTGTTATTGAGTTCAGATCTTAAGATCTACAGTAGTAACTACGTATGCAATCATATTCAGTGAATTTTTAAGGAAAATTTTCAGAAAAATTTTTTAGGCTATACAAAATAACGTCACGTATTTAAGCATATTAAGTGAATATTTTCGAACCTAAAAATTCACAAGAAGATAATCTTGAGATGGTCTAGGTCATCCAAACTGTCCTAGCGTTCAGAACTTAAGATTTACAGTTATAACAGGAATCCTGAGGTAATACGAAGTTTCAGTTCATATTCAAGCATTTTAAATCAATATTCTTATAAGTCAACAACCATTATAATGCAATATGACATCTGATAGGTCATCTGAACTATGCTTGAGATCAGGACCTACAGCTGTAACAAAAATGAGGGTTACCGAGATTTCGGTTAAATCGTGTGTAAATACTCCAGATTTTGGATCAGATTTTCATCGACATATTGAATATTTCATGCCTATAGGGTTATGCCTACAAAGATGGTATTTTGCGTCAAATCCGGCAGGCATAAAAAGACGTGGAGTTCAGCGATCTAGAAGGGCGGATCAGGTAAACCAAGACTTGGAAAGCGTGGGGCGCAACCGAGGATGGATAGAAGCAGCCATGAACCCGGTGAATCGGCGTAGAACTGTACGAGGTTTTATCAATGTATTTGATGTAGTGCCAACAAATCCACCGCTCCACATACAACATACAACCATATGGCGCAGAGCGGTTGACAGATAAAAAGCCGAAGATCGGCTTACACCTCTGCTAGAACCGATTTTTTAGCATGATAGGCAGCTGAGGTCGGTTGATGTTTGGTTATCGTTTGTGCTCGGCTCCTAGTGTTGCCGAGAACCGGTTTAATAATGAACTTAACCGATATTTTAGTTTTAAGTCATGCTGAGACTCGGCATCGTTCGATTTTTTGCAGAGTTATCCGGTAAATATAAGAATGCCAAGTGAATTCAGCTAAAAGTTTAACCGAGCCCGTGAATAGTTTTTAAGTGTGTGTATTGAAACAGACATTATGAGATAATCTCCGGATATTCTAGGGTATCCAAACAATTCTGGAGCACAAAACTAAAACTCTACCGCTGTAACTGTTGCTTTCTAGACTACACAAAGTAACACTATGTATTGTATATGTGTAAGTGAGTCTTCTGGAAGGTTGAAAGATACAATTAGACATAAGGTCACCAAAAATGCCATTGAGTTTAGAAGTTAGGATCTACAGTCGTAACAGTAGCATTATAACTTATAAAAGGTGACGATATGTATTGAAACACATTCAGTGAATCGTCTGTAAGGTCACCAGTCATTATCGGATGGTCTTAGAATGTTCAAGTTCATAAAAACTGACCTTGAATTCAGAACTTAAGATGTTCAGAAGTGACCGGGGCTTAACGAAGCTACGATAAATGAGAAAAAAAAATTCATTGAATATTCTGTTACGCCCACAGACATCATAGGATGACGTTGTTAGTTGCAGGTCATTCAAACTATCCCCCAAAACTCAAGGTCTACAATTTTGTATCAGTAGCTTTATGGGCTATACAAAATTTAATTAGTTTGTTTGGAAAATAGGATCCTAAGATTATGTCATTATGTCTATTGGAAGACTGCAACTATTTATGGCATATGTTCGAATGCTGATATCATACACACACACTCAGATTTGTTTTAGACAGAAATCCTGTAAAATTTCCACCAAGTTCTCAACAGCTGAACTTTCGGTAATTCGATTTAAAGGATTTTGGTAAAATTTTACTGAAATCCGGTGATTTTTTTACAGATAACTGTAAAATTTCTCCTAAATCCGTTCAATCGAATGACCAATCTCTCAACTGTTGAGAATACGGTAAAACTGTACAGATTTCTGTAAAAAAGAAACTATGTGCGTAACATTCTATAGTGGATAAAGCTACTGTTACAACTGTAGGTCTTAAGTTCTAAACTCTAGGACAGTTTGGACAACCTAGCACGTCTCAAAAAAATCGTTTTTTTCTATTGTGTCTATGTTTCTGAGCACCAAATCAATCAGTATACACCAATTTGCTTGTATGATAACGCTTGGACAAATTTAGGACTGAAAGTGTTAATTCAAAGATTATTGTACAATCCAAATAGCTTACATTTAGTAGCGTAGTCCTACGTCATCATTTGAACAACTCAATGGAGCTGGTCCTTGTATTTTTTTTTCTTGAAATCGATTCACTTCTACTGTGAACGCAGTGAATGTTAATTTTGTGTTATGAATACACTGAGGTTTCCAGGTTAATAACAAGGAAAACCATCAATTGTTTGGTGTTGGAAAACTAGCAAGCCAATTTACGCTAAAATTCAGCGTGGTCACGCAAACCAGCAGTCCGAGTGTTAACATCTACTACTACACCTTGATCGAACATCCGACATTGCTGAGAGGCTGCACACGAAGACGATCGAACAAGGGAGGGAGCGTTTAACACCCTCACAGGTAAGGAAAACCGTGCATGCACAAGATTTTGCTACGACGTGGACGATTTGTCAAAAGATGAATTACATTTGCCATCAAATGATGGGTTGGCACATAAAAATAGGTGACCGATAACCTATCCAGTTGACTCGATCGGAGCATGGGTTGTCTACTTTCAGCCCAAAAATAAATCTTTGTGTATCAAGTAACTAGTGATCTGACGAAGCAATTCTCAGTCGTGACAGAGATCACAAATGTGAGATTTAATAAAATTCGTGTTGTCGTCTCTAACCTAAAGTAGGCTAATGAGATTACTGTCTACCAGCATTTTAAACAGGAATAAATTTGAAGTATGTAACTCAGTTTGTGATGTGGAGATTGAAGGAGTGTCATCGAAGCGAGTATTAGTCCTGAAAGCTTGAAGAAGCAGGCAGTTGGCCGGCTCAAGAACCCTTTGCTTCCTCCAGTACAGGTACTAGATGTTCAAAGATTTGTTAAGATATCACACAGTGAGGTTAAAAAAAAATACCCTGCACACTACATCGAGTTGAGAGAAATTCGGTTACCTGTGCGGTTGTTCCACTTGCGAGGATAATCATGAGGATGTTTCACTTGCGGCAAAAACCATGAAGCTGGCACCTGTGCAGACATCGCTTCTTCTTCTTTAGCATTTCAAGCTTATTGCTTGCACAATTAGCTTATTGCTTGCTCACAACTTAGTGTTCTAAATGCACTTCCACAGTTATTAATTGAGAGCTTTCGATGTCAGTTACCATTTTTGCATTAGTATGATTGTGTGGCAAGTACCATCATACGCCATGCCCAGGGAGTCGAGAAGTTTTCCTTAACGAAAAATTCCTATTCCAAACCGGGAATCGAACCCAGCCACCTCCAGCATGGTGTTGCTTTGTAGCTGCGCCTTTACCGGCTGAGCTTAGGGAGGACCGACTAAATTCGTTTTCTGCAAGGGAGCTTCTTATGCTCTCTCGTAGTGCCCGACGTACAAACCTACGCGGGGAGGAATTGGAACGTTCTCTGAAATAACGTTCAGTTTTCGCGGAAATGCTAAAGAAAGCCTCCTCATCACCCATAAACCCTTTGCTTCCTCTAGTACAGGTTCTTGATGTTCAAAGATTCGATTAGATATCACACAGTGAAGTTAAAAACAATTTACCCTGCAGACTACATCGAGTTGAGAAAACTTCGGTTGCCTGTGCGGTTGTTCAACTTGCGAGGATAACCATGAGGATGCTTCACTTGCGGGAAAAACCATGAGGCTGGCACTTGTGCAGACATCGCACTAAAATGCGTTTTGTGCAAGGGAGCTCGTACGTTCTCTGAAACAACATTCAGGACAGTCTTCCGCCAAAATGCTAAAGAAAAGACTCCCCATCACCCATAAATACAAATCCTTTTGCTCCTCTGACAGATGAAGAGTCTGACTCTGAACATTTCAGTTTTCCGAGAAATGCGTTACGGAAGCTAGGCCACATCCGACCACGAAAAGTAGCTGAATAGAAGCCCCAAATCAGCCTGCCCATTTCAAGGAAAAGTGGAAGAAAGGAAAGATAAATTCTCCCTGGTTTTCGTAGCACTAACTACACCCCGGACTTCACACATTTTCCGGGGACATCCTAAACCCCTGATACGCAATTTTAAGAACAGAAGCCTCTTCTCGTTTGATGACATTGACGAAGCTATCTTTAAGTGCCTCAAAATTGTTGACCCTTACAAAAGCATTGTACTGTTGAAAATCGACAATGCGACCGTGTTCCGTGTTGAAAAATCGTTTAAGGAGACCCGGGAGTCGGGTCATTTCCAAAAAGGTCAGCTCTTCCGTCTGGTTCGTCTAGCAGACAATGCAGCGGGCCGGAATTCACGTCTTCAAGGTAACGAAGGCATCTAACCGATCTGATTAACAGAATACGGTGGCCAAATTCCACGCCAGAAAGCTGTACCACGAGGGGTTGGTGCAGCCGAAATGCATCGTAATGAACGACGAGACGTGCATTAAAGGGGAAGCCTAGCAGATGCCCTGCCTTTTCGTCGCCAAGTCTGTCCCGGAAAAGTTTTGGAAGAAGAACAACGACAAATTTGCCAAGAAGTACTTCGTATGGCAGGTGATCTGTGGGTATGGCAAATTCAGCATGCCGTATATAACGACTGGCATCATGACCATGAGGAAAGCCAACCCATGGTAATGTTATTTTACCAGTTACCAAAAAAGAAGTTTTCAATCCATTTCTAGAAAATGTTCCACTTGATGTTTCGTAATGGATTTTACAAAAGCCTTTATGATAAAGATCTCTTAGAATTTCAAGATGATAATTTGACTTAGCTTTGTTTGAGCCTTTATAGTAAAACTTCATATATCATCTCCAACAAAAATTTCAAGGTAAAACCTACAAAAACTTCAAAAACTCCATTAGCAATAGAACGTTTATGTCATAATTCACTAAAGTAATAAACATACAAAGAATATCTCTGTTAAAGGGTGATACGGTCAAAATTAAGTCAAGGGAAAACGCGTGTAAATCGGTGAAAACGTTTATTTAAAAAATCAAATTAAATTTCTTTTTCAAGTTCAATTAGTATAAAATTCAGGAAAAATATTCAGTTAGGCTTCCGCTTTTCCAAATCCGAATTGCCGGGCCTTACGCTTGACCCCTGCCATCAGATTTTGTACAGCCACCTTGTCCACCTTCTTCGCCGCATAAAGCCAGTTTGCCTTGAACTGCTGCTCGTCCTTAGCAATTTTTTTGGTCTTCTTTAGGTTCCGCTTGACAATAGCCCAGTATTTCTCAATTGGGCGGAGCTCTGGCGTGTTGGGAGGGTTCTTGTCCTTGGGAACCACCTGCACGTTGTTGGCGGCGTACCACTCCATGGCCTTTTTACCGTAATGGCAAGATGCCAAATCCGGCCAAAACAGTACGGAACAACCGTGTTTCTTCAGGAAAGGCAGCAGACGTTTATTCAAACACTCTTTCACGTAAATTTCTTGGTTGACGGTCCCGGAAGCTATGAAAATGCTGCTTTTCAAGCCACAGGTACAGATGGCTTGCCAAACCAGATATTTCTTTGCGAACTTTGACAGTTTCGTGTGGCTTGAAAATATCTGCTACCTTTCCCCTTCTTTTTGCCGTATAAAACTCCTGTCCCGGAAGCTGCTTGTAGTCGGCTTTGACGTAGGTTTCGTCGTCCATTACCACGCAGTCAAACTTCGTCAGCATCGTCGTGTACAGCCTCCGGGATCGCGCTTTGGCCGTCGTATTTTGTTTATCATCGCGATTTGGAGTCACTACCTTCTTGTAAGTCGATAGTCCGGCTCGTTTTTGGCTCGATGCATGGTTGTAGACGATACACCCAGCTTATTTGCGGCATCTCGGAGAGATAGGTTAGGGTTTCGCTTGAAACTACCGGCAACTCTCATTGTCGTCTCAGCGGCTTCCGGTTTTCGATTTCCCCCCGATCCAGACTTCCTGGCTGTCGACAAACGTTCCCCAATCACTTTAATTACATTTGTAACGGTTGATTTGGCAACTTTTAGCGATTTTTCCAACTTTGCGTGCGAGTAGCTCGGATTTTCGCGATGCGCGAGCAAAATTTTGATACGCTGCTCTTCTTGCTTGGACGGCATTTTGACAACTGAAGAGAGAATTCCAAAATCAAAATAGGAGCATTCTACACACACACACCTTCAAAATGAGGGGTGTTCAGGTTTTTTAAATGCAAAATTGAAAGAAATACGTCAAGTTGATATTGACCAAATTTTGACCGTATCGCCCTTTAAACAAACATAATTCAAATGAGTCATTGCCCTATATCCCGCCTTAATGCCATTCCATGAGATCTCAACCGGCAGTTGTTGACAAATTCCCACACCTCCATGCACCCTGGTTGAATTGCACTGCAAATACCATATCTGCTACCACCATTCGAAAAATCCACCCTTCGCCAAATCGAGATCAATACGTTTTCCCACGGTTCGAGTTAAGCCCTAAATTAGCGCACTTTCCCACATCATCATCGTGCGAGCCGATCGACTGAAAACCAATAGACCATTGCAAACAGGCATGTGTGTGGCACTGTTTTAATAACCAATTATTCACACAGCAACTTGCCAAAACCTAAACCACACCAGCACCGGAATACCGCGCTAGAATTTGCATATCAATGCAACGCTGGTCAGTAGACTATGCACAGAAGAGTACCACCAATTTCGACACAAACACAGAGTTAGATCGTCTCGATTACCCCAAGAGACTCGGGGCTCGTAGCTGGTTTGTTGAGTTACATAATTAATATCTAGGGTGAAGAACGGTTTCGGCATTTCGGGATTTTGGTCATAATGTCACGAAAGTAGATTGGAAAATGGTGCCACACCCTATGCGGGTAGGTGAAATGACGAGGAAAATCTGTGGGAGGGATTTGTGTGGATTTATTGGAATGTCATCCACCAGAAATTTGGTTAAATTAGAATAGATAATATTTGGTGGTTTTGGGGTGGATATAGTTATAAATGCATCAGTGGTCCGTTCTGGGGATGATTTGAGGTTTGTTATGATATTATTGTTCCATTGGCAGACACGACCGTGTACATGTCCGAGGTCGAGTCTCACTCATTCGGGATTGTTGTTCCGGTTGCATAATTTCGGAATTTGTGGTTCGGTGATTGCATCGATTGAAGGTTTTGAAGGGTTTTATCACGTTTGTGCTGAGTGTTGATAATAAAATGTCAGAGTCCACCAATGAGGGTGTCATTAAATAGCTATTTATGGAAGTCACATCACTTCGTTTAAAATTCACTATTCGATTTATCCTTAATTTTGTTTTGAAATTCCAACGCAATTGATAAAGGTTCACGATGGTTTTTAAAACCCCTGAACTTTTAGAATCCTGGAACTTGAAAATTTAATTAGGAATCGTTTTGTATGAATCATGTAGTGATGATGTATTGATAATTTTGTTAGAGCACGGCAAGCTTTAAAAGTTGAATAGAAGTAGTTTGAAATTGAGCGGAGAGCACTGAAAAAAGAAGTATTTCGCAGCAAACACAATCTTTTACCACGCTATCTCAATAAAGGATAGGCAAGGCAGGACCAAGGTCTTATTTTGAGTCGACAAAGTAGACCCAAGCAACACAGCTTGTATTAAACAAGTTGAAAGTACTGTTATATAACAAAAACAGGTTATAAATTTAGGTGTATGATACTTTATTTCATACTTTAATATGACGTAAAAGCGCAAAAGTGAAGCCTTATAAAACATAAACTGGAAAAAAATATCCCCATACAAAAATATAATACCGCCATGCGTGGGATTTGAACACTAGTCCTTGGCGTGATAGATTTGTATCTTCTTTGCTACGCTCAACTCAAATTGTTGAAAAATAAATTCTGAGTATCTATGATATGCTTCCGTTGGCAGTGAAACCACAATCTTCATCGTAATGAGAAAAAAGAGCTCGTTTTGCAAAACATGGTTGGAGTAATGTAATTTCAACATTCTATAGAACTGGCTATAAATTCTTGTCCTGTTTATGTATTATAAATGTATGGAACTATGTTTTTAAGAACAATAATAAAGTATTGATCACTTGCAGCAGTGAAAAAAGTATTTTTAGTTCGACCGTTTGTCAGAATGATATATAGAATACGAGAGATACAAATCGCTCCAAACTTGACATATTTTGCAATACGTTAATAGTGCATCTATAATACAAACAATTATAAATCATTCTAGAAAGATGTTTTGTGTGTTACTTGGGTGGACAACCTTCCTTAGAATCGAATCGTTCTGAGTACCTTGCTGAACTGCTCTGAAATTGAGCGGAATGACGTCGAATGCTACTTACCTGACATCATCTTCAAGCGAGACTGCTGCGATGACGTAATCCTCATCCAAACGAGCGTGTTGGTTGATGAGGCGTGACAACACATCGACGTGACCGAACTTGTCAGTGGTCACGTACTCGTTCGTAAAATCGTACATGAGCAGCATCAGGGTCCATCGTTGCAGTCTGTTTGTAGTATACACCGGAATGCCCTTTTTAGATCCGAAGATACGAATCAAAGGTAGAGATTCGCGTGAATTCAGCGCGCATATTATGCACAAATTTGCCGTAATAGTTGATGGCTCCTAGGAATGCGCGGATGCCGGACACGTCGACAGGTGCCGGCATTTGCCTTATGGCTTCAACGTTGGTTGGATCCGGTCGAACCCCGTGCTTATCCAACAGGTGTCCTAGGTACTTTATCGGGCGAGATCCGAATGAGCACTTTTCTAAACGGATGGTAACGAATTCAGATTTTTTTCGTGATCCTTTTCGTTTAGACCACCGACGACGATGTCATCGATGTATCCGCTCGTATGTTTCAAACCTACCAGTATTGTGTCAACCACCTGTTGAAACGCTCCTGGTGCTGCTTTCACCCCGGGAGCCAAACGGTTTACTTTATAGATGCCCCGGTGAGTGTTGGCAAGGGGTACTGGTTTGGCTGCAACGCTTCGTTTAAACCAGTGGAATAATCCCCACAAATCCGTATGCTCCCATTCGCTTTTCGGACCACCACTATCGGAGCAACCCACTTCGAGTAGTCGACCGGATAATATTCAAACGCTCCAAGCGATTCAGCTCATCGTCCACAGTGTTGTGCATAGCATACGCCACCGGATGTTTGGGACGGAATACTGGCTGCCGTTCCGGCTTGAGTTCAAGTTTCACTGCAGTTTTGGTGAACTTACCCAGTTCGGTACTGAAGACTTCGGGATACTGTGACTTGAGACGATCCGCTAACGACGACGACACGGAGATTTCGTTGCAGAATGCACTCATCGGAACCGAATCTAGCTGGAACGCTTCTATCAGATCCCATCCTCGTCGCCACTGTTGTATCTCGAGACAATGCAGTGCGCGTGATAGTTTACAGTCTACAACTTTAAAATTAACCATACGTTTATTAAAAAGACTACAGTTAGATACCTGACATGCAACTTCTTCATTTGACGTTTGTCCACTGAACTGGCATCTGTCGCAGTGACAGACTAGCTGTCAAGGAAGATGGGAAAATAAGGAACGGGATTGCTGAGACCGTGTTCCCTGTTCTGCTCCAGTTGCTTCCAACACAACGGACGGCATCAATGAGAAGTTTCTTTTTCCTTTTTCAAAAGTTGTCTCCATTGTATTCGGTCCTTGGCTGAACCTCGTCAGCCTCGCTGTTTGCGAAGGCTGTTTGTCTGCAGATCAGCCTTCTACTTGATCGATCCACCTTGCTCGTTGCACGCCTCTTCGTCTTGTGCCCATCGGTTCGTTTTCGATCATCATTTTCACTGGGCTGTCGTCCGACATTCTTAGGACATGCCCAGCCCATCACAGTCGACCGATTTTAGCGGTGTGTACGATGGGAAGTTCTCCCAACAACTGATGTTGGGTTCGTGGTTCATTCGCCTCCTCCACGTTCCGTCTTCCATCGGCACTCAACTGTAGATCATACACAGCATCTTCCGTTCAAAGACACCAAGGGCGAATTGGTCCGTCACTAATGCATGCATCCTCACGACATGTTCAACTCATCGCATCCTGTCAGGCTTTGTCACTCTCTGGATGATGAGTTCACCGTATAGTTGTGCTAGCTCGTGATTTGTCCTTCTATGACGTACTCTGGCCATGTAAACCTTCACATATACTCATCTTCGAGCATCGTCCACGCCTCAGGTCCGTAGGGAACAGCTGATATAATCAACGATTTGTTTATTGTGTGGGGATGAAGTTTTCAAGAATTGTTTACGGAGTCCATAGTAGGTACGGCCTTCACTGGTGATGTGTCCTCGAATTTCGCGTCTCACATCATTGTACTCTGTCACAAAAGAGTCTAGGTATATGGACTTCTCGGTAACTTCGAATTCATCAACGACGATCGCGCTACTGCTACCAAGACGGCTTCTGTCGCGCTCGGAGACACCAGTAGTAACTAGCATCTCATTTGTTTTGGACGCATTTTCCTGAAGAACAATTCATGTTGCTTCGGGTTTCAGTTAAGTGAATTGGTCAGTCGACAATATCCATGTTAACCTCGAAGCGTTCGAGGATTTCTCGTGTACATTTTCAAACAGACGTATCTGATTTTGTAAACAAAGAGGGGAAGTTAGATTCAAACAAAAATTTCTCAAATCACTCGGCACCCTCATGGAGAGTAGCATCACCATCATGTGAGAAATGAAATTCCTGGTGTTGGTGGCCGTAGTTTGCATGAAAGTGCTAAGGCTTTCAAGAAATTAACGTTTGAATCTCAATTCCCCTTTTTGCTTTGACATATTTCTACGCGTCGATTCCAGTATTGAAAATTACTGATTTTCAACATTAAACTATTGAAAACTACGCAAATATAACGTGATGCCCTATAATTTCGTTTCGCAGAGTGAGTTTTCTAAATACCAAGTATTTTCCTGTCACAGACATCAAATGTTAGTAAGGAGATTCCATATACAGCAGTGAACGATGTAAATGGGATACACCTTTGCAAAATGCTTCATTCCTTCGGCAGCCTTTGAGCTGTTCAGAGCGGCAATTAGCCAGTATTGAATTGGCAGCTGGCGGTGCCATGTACCCTGGAGGGTGCTCTGGCGAACAACCTTTGCTGATCAGGTAGCTGATGGATCTAACGCCTTTGGCTAGGTTACCGTTGCTGAGCAGCCATTGGTTATGCGGCTAATCAAGCCAGTGGTGAATTTGTGGCCAGCCGGTTAGCGAAACCAGCGAAATAAGTGTGGTCTAGTTAGCAGCCATCTTGCAATAAGGCGGTTGAATGGTATAAACGTTATAGGCTAGCCACCTTTATCATCGCTAACGTGTGTAGAAAATGCATTAACTAGCATGACCAATTACTAGTAATTAGCATATAATTGATTTCAATTTTCTAAGGAGCTGCCTCGCAATATTAATTGTTAACGGCCATACGACAGGCTAAGAAAAGCATGCGAAACAAAAATGTTACAAATGGCGACCATCACGAAATATTGAAACAAATGTTAAAAACATCCATTATACATTGCCAAGTAGTCCGTACAACTTCTTTGGGCTGTCCCTTGAAGTTTCTTTAAGGCGGGATGGAACATCTGCAACCAGTCTCCTGAAGAACTCAGGGTGTGAGAATTAGGGTGCGGGGGCTATTGTGCTTCTTAAGAACCACTATTTCAAACTACTTAGGGCTTCAGTAGTTAGGTGGACCCTGGGCGTCCCAGACGTCCCGGTCTTGGCAGATCCTCTGGGCCAGGTTATCCGGAGTTGTGTAGTGACCGCTTCCAGCTACCTCGCGCCGTCGAAGCGAGGACACTCTAAGATCACATGTTCTGCGGTTTCCTCAACTTTCGCGCACTCGGTGCATGCGGAGGACTGTGCATGCCCAAATTTGTGCCGATATTATCTAAAGCAGCCATGGTCGACAGAATCTGCGTTAAGTGGAAGTTCACTTTACCGTATCATCTACCAACCCACCCGAATAGTTCCGGGATTAATTGGTGGGTCCATCGACGTTTGGTGGACTTGTTCCATTCTCTTTGCCACTTAACCATAGATGCGGCTCTAGTAGTCTATCGAATACCACTTGTTCCACATTGTTCAAAGCACTCTACGGCTTCTTTTATGACGATTTCTATTGGCATCATCCTCGCTAATTGTGCAGTTACCTGGACTAATCGTCGCATGTTTCGACCGTGGCCTCAGTGTTATAGTAGGCTAGCTCCAGTTTCCTGGAACTCATCCATCTCTCCACAATGCCAATGGATTGCGAAGCCGTTAGCTCCACCTCTTCAATGGATTCATCACGTTTCTATAGGGTGATGTCGTCTGTAAACTCGACGATCTTCACCACGTTCGGGAACTCAAGTCGTAGTACCTCACCGTACATCGTGTTACATAGCACCGGATCCAGGATCGAAACTTGTGGGACGCCTGTGGTGATCTGAACACTTTTCTGACCTACTTCTGTATTGTACACTAGTACGCGGTTCTGGAAGTAACTGGAAGTAACGCGGTTCTGAAAGGAACACTGCAGAGTAGCGTACTCCTCGCCTCTTGCGCTGGATTACCACTTCGGCCGTCTTGGTGAGGGAACGAATCTTCCCTCTATGGAAGCCAAATTGATTGTTAAACAGACCGCCTATACTCTCCGCGTATTTTGTCAGTCTGATGAGGATTACCCTCTTGAGCACCTTACCCGCTGTATCCAACAGACATATAGGTCTGTATGCCGATTAATCCCCTGTCGATGGCTTCTCTGTCTTAGGTAGCAACAGTAGGGTCTGAATTTTCCAGGCGTCCGGAAAGACGCCCTCGTTCAGCTTTGCATCACCACCCTAGCAAGATAGTCGTCTTGATAGCCGGGTTCGGAATATCATCCGGTCTTAGCGCTTTGTTCACTTTTAGCGAAATTGCTATCGCAATGAGTTCGTCATTTGTCACCGTCGCCTCATCGCCGGTCCCCGTTGTGCCGTTATCAATGCTATGACAGCGTTATGGTCCTGGATGCTGAAACGCTGGTCATGGGACAAATCTACGGTGGCGGGGATCCAGGGACTTATGGTTCGGAAATAGTCCGTCAACGATCACCTGCAGTAGCCCTGGTGATTGCTCGGTTGGAGACTCCGTCCCTCTGGTTTTGACCATTATTACCCGATAGACGTCACCTCACGGATTCGTATTGGCCTTCTGATACAGGCCCTCAAAGCAGGCTCGCTTTCATGGCCTTCGCGGTGGCTAGCGCTCCTCTACGTTCGATTTTATTGGTGTCGGACCGAACTCTTTGCATCCTCCGTTTTGCGCCGAGGCATCTTCTTCGGAGGTCGGCAATCGACTCCGTCCACCAATACCTGCCAGGCAAGGCAATTTCATCTCAACGCAGTAAAAACCAGACGTGGTGTATAAAGAATAAACCTAAAAGAAGAGAGTTTCTCTCCCATGTAGGTAAAAAAACAGAGTGTGTACAAACAACCGCTGGAACTATCATAAGTAATTGGTAGTTCGCGAGTAAGATCAGGTGCGCATTAATTTGCCTGTCAAGATGGCGGATTCGTTCATGCCTTGACCTAAACAGCATTGCGGAAGTGAGGCCAGTGACGATAGCCATTATTCCAGGAGTAACTTCAGAAGCACTTTTGGGCTGCATTACCACTAATCTGGCAACACTAGTGTGTTTTATTCCAAAATAGTACAGAACCAAACCAGCCCTGGGACCTGGTGATTGAAGTTAAACTACCTCAACGTTTTGCCAGTGTTCATGGTTATGGTTCCAGTGACTAGACCCCTAGTTCATATTAATGCTTGATTTAAGGTTTTTTGCCATAATACAAACATACACAAATATATTTGCAAAGGTTTTTATCCATAATATTATTTCGAAATTGTCTACAATCGTCCACACCCAAGACCCAGTTTAGGCTGTATATGACTTCAGTTTACTTATTATATCGTGTGAATTTAAGCCTAATCTAACAATCCTCATAATCCATTTTCTTGCATCCATCGTACTGACGCTAAATCAGCCCAAAACAAAGGAGTTACCTCTTGCTGCTTGCATAATGGAAGCATCTTTTTATGCAAACACTCATTACGACAAACTTTGCTCTAAGTCATCGAAACTGTCATTGAGTTCAGAACTTAAGATCTATAGTAGTGACTGTAGCTTTTTGGGCTATGCAAAGTTAGGATACATATTCAACCATATTTAGTGAATATTTTCGAACGTAAAAAAAATATTATGAGCTAAACTGGGATAATCTTGGTAAACCAAACTGTCTTTGAGTTCAGAACATAGAATCCACAAGGAATCCTAGAGGGTTTGAGCTGTTTAGTGGAATACCTGTAACTAGAAATTAGAAGAAAAATTAGTATCTTCCATTTAATTCCAACTACCTTTGCTTATCTTCGACAGATACGCGTATTTCGTCTACAATGTGCAGACTTCTTCAGTGTCTCGTACTAATAACTCGACTTCGAGTCTGCACATTGTAGACGAAATACGCGTATCTGTCGAAGATAAGCAAAGGTAGTTGGAATTAAATGGAAGATACTAATTTTTCTTCTAATTTCTAGTTATAGAATCTACAGTCTTAACAGTAGGTTTTTTGGCTATTCAAGGTGACCATATGTATTCAAACATATTCAATTAATCTTTTGGAAGGTCAGCAGTCATTATTTTATAACTTTGTAGGTAATCCAAACTATCCTGGAGTTAAGAACTTGAAATCCAACGTATTACTAGTAGTTTTTTGCGCTACATAAATATTTTCAACGTAAAATCACACAAGAAGATAATCGTGCTCTAGGTCACCCAAACTGGCGTTCAAAACTTAAGATTTACAGTAGTTACAATAATTTTAAGGCAAGACAAAGTTAAAATTAATATTCAAACATATTTTATTAACAAACATTTTAAAGCAATATAATATGTTCTTGATTATCCAAACTATCCATGAAATATAAAAAGACCTACAGTTGTAACAAAAGTTTTCTGGACTAAAGCAAAGCTACGATGTGTATTGAAACATATTCTTTGAATATCTTGAAAGAACAACATGCATTATGAGATAATCTTCGGATGTTCTAGGATATCCAAACTATCCTGGAGATCAAAACTTCAAATCTACAGCTATAACTGTAGCTCTCTGGACTAAACAAGATAAAAATATGTATTTAACCAAATGAAGTGAATCTTCTGGAAGGTAAACAGATAAAATGTGATATCTTGGAATATAATAGGTCACCGAAACTACCTACATCTACATTAGCTTTATGACATATGAAAGGTGGCGATATGCATTAAAACGCATTCAGTGTATCTTTTGTAAGGTCACCAGTCATTATCAGATTATCTTGGGATGTTCAAGTTCATAAAAACTGACCTTGAGTTTCGAACTTAAGATGTACAATAGTAACCGTAGCCTTTTGGGTTACAAAAAAGCTACTATATATATTCAAACATATTCAATCAATATTCTGAAACGTCTACAGACATCATAAGATAACATTGTTAGTTTGAGGTCATTCCAACTGTCCTTCAAAACTTAAGGTCTACAATTGTAACAGTAGCTTCATGGGCTGTGCAATGTTTTGTTAGGTTGTTTCGCATAGATTATCTCATAATGTCGGTTGGTCTTAGGGTTTTAGTACCGACCCTTTTTGGCGAGTCCCAGTACTACGGTACTGAGTGCCCCAGTACCGGGAGTACCGGGAAAATATCGGTACTGGAAGATTTTTTTTTGAAAATCATTAAAATCAATAAAAAGTCAGGATTTGATGGTAACGATTCAAACTTTATTCATTGCTTTGTATGTATTCAACGCGTCTTGAGGCTTGTCTCATCCTGAAATATGCTTTCAAAGGCACAGTATATTCAATATTTCGTCGACATACGATCGTAGTTTTAGTAGCAAAGCTTCCAAAAACAGAGAACGCTCTTCTGAGTCTACGATAGTAGCGAACTATTGCTAATCATGAAGCATTGACAAGTATTTTCCTTTCAGCTTTTCTGAGTCGTAGTAAGTGAACTCTTGTCTTACAGTCTTTACGAATCCTATTTCAGTAATCGAACTCACAGGAACACTCACGCTAACCTTTGACTGCTGCATCCTCCGTTCAAATTTCTGTTCCATCGTCAAAGCCCCGTATTCACCAGCATCTACTCCATCAGCAGTTAAAGCTACGGTCGAATCCATTGGTTCATCTGTTTCAACACCGTTCAGTCGTTTGAGTATCTCGGCAGCTTGTTTAATTAAAGTAGTCTTCGACGTTTTGAAAAATACGCCAAAATCATTGCTGAATGACGTTTTAACTGCAGTGTTCTTCAAACACGCGAAAGGTCAGCGTGTTCAAAGCGTCTTTCTGCAACTCGCTGCTGAGCGCTTCGAAAAGCTCGTTGGCGATAGCGGTCTTCTGACAAGCGCGTTGTATCGCAGCACAAAGTTTAATGCCACATCCGCTTCGTACAATGAGCAATCTTTCCGGCACAGTGGTTCAATAGCAGCATTGATGGGTTCAAGAGCGTTTATGATTTCCCGAACCAAATCCATTTCATTATCGGTTATGTTCAGCTGTAGTTGACCTTTCAGATCGATCATTGTTTTTTGTACCGCGTTCCTGACGACGTAGAATCTCTTAAGCATGTCAAACAAGCTATTCCATCGTGTTTTGACGTCAACAACTAACGGCATCTCTTTTCCAAACTCCTGCTGGACGTATTTTTGAAGGAGGTCGTTGGTTCTTGAACGGTGATTTGCGGAAAGTTCTTACAATTCCACGGAGCTTCTCAACGGTAGCGTGAGTATTCCAGGCTACTGCCCACTTCATCGCATGTCCTGGCGATTCTTCTGAAAAGCACGAACCCACCGCCATCGTCATCCTTGTCATCGGTAGGAGAAGTCTGAATCAGCGCCGTTGGAACCCAAAAATTCAAGAAATTACCTTGAAGTTCAACAATTTGAAATGAACAAACCTTCTCCGCTCAGCTCACGTTGATTGTATGTTGGTTCATTGCGGGCTGCTCAAGCACACTCGTGACAGCAAGGTGTATCCCGTGTGCAAGACAAACTTGATGACCCGCGGGAACTAATCTTCCGACTCTCTTCATTACAGATGCACCATCTGGCGTTGCTGCTACAACGTCTTCAATGAGGGATAAGCCATGCTCAGACAAGATCTCTTCCAACAGCTTGACACATTTCTCTGGCATCCATTGATCCTACTATCCTTTTCAGACCCAAAGTTCGAGTGCACCTGACCGTCATGAGCATTTACGTTCATGTATCTGTGGTTCTGAGTTGAAGTCCACTCATCGAAAGTGATATCTCTATCTTGCGGCCTTGCACTTCTGATTTCACCAAACTCCTTTCGGTGCCCCCAACAACAAAAGTGTAGAGCGCTTTGACCGGCGGCCCGATACCTTCCGGTGACGTGAGGGATTATCTCAAAATCCTCGGGCATATAATCCAAACCGGATGCCCTCTGAGTTGCAAATTGAAGTTGAATGGAATGTTGTCCTCAGCAGCCATCCTCGCCAAAAGTGGCCTCAAAAGCGGGGACTGATTTGGAAAAATACTGATGAAGTGTGGCGATCTTTTTGGGATGGGACAATATCGTTGCGGTTTGATTATCTTGAGGTACGTCATCGGACGCCGGACGTTTGTCCAAATTGATTTGATGTACTCCTTTGAGATGTTTCTTCGATCCTGGAGGGAGGCCTCGAACCTTCGCCTTTGATCACTTTGGAACACTTAGCACATTTTGCAACACCAACGGTTTTGAATTCCACGAAGAAAATATCTCCAAACGGAAGTTTCCGGCACTCCTCTCATTGCTAATTGCTTCCAATCCCATCTTCAATGGTACTGATTACTCCAATCACCACCGTAAACAATACTGGACAGCGACAGTTTCACTCCTCCGACAGAAGTACGTCACGACTGCATTCGCTATGCAGAGATGATTTGTAGTGGAAAAGCTGGTGTTATGCGTATGAATATGAAATTGAACTGAGCGAGACACAGCTGCTTGTCAACCTTGTCATTCAAAAAATCGAAACTAAGTTGCCAAAGGTTGCACAGTGGTGTCTGGGTGTTTGGTACTGACAAAAACAATATCATTCTCACTAGCGTTGCTGCATTCAATTGCCATAATGTGGTTTTAACCCACCCGGGAAGGATTTAGTTTCCACTCGGACCAAAACTTGTTGTAGGTACCGAAATACCGGTACTTTCATTAAGCCAGTGCCGGTATTTCGGTACCGAAAATTGGTCGGTACTCCCGTGCTAAAAACTCTAGTTGGTCTTCCGGGACATTCATTGAACATATTTGAATACATGTCATTACATTGTATAGCGGATTAAGCTACTGTTACAACTTGAGATCTTCAGTTCCTCCTACTTTTTTCAATCATTTCTATGTTTTTGAGCACCAAACAAATCAGAATAAACTAAATTGCTTGCATAATAACGCTTGGAAAAAATTAGGCCTGAACGGGTTTGTTAAAAAAATATTGAATTGTACAATCTAAATGGCTAACATTTAGTCCTTTTGCGTAGTCCTATTTCATCAACTCGAACAACCCGATAGGGCTGTAGTTTTGTCGATCCTTGATTGCTGCGTTGAACAAGTGAAACATCTGTTTTTGTTTTGTTTTTGTTCTGAGAAACCATTTTAAATTAGCAAAAAAATCAAATTAAAACCATAATAATCATTTGCCAACAACCCTCAGAAATGCGACCCCTCCAAAATCCCCAAGCAAATCCTTCAGACTTTAATCATAAAGAAATTCGTACCAGCAATCTGCAACAATCTGTCTCCACCCAAACCACTTTCAAAAGGTCAATTCCCCCAAGGTTACCGAACACTTCGCTAGATTACCCCAGGACAAATCCTTTTCGCTTTGCAGTCCCAGCATCGACGTGCCAACCACCCGAGGGGAAAATGCAAATTTGTAATCAAATTGATGTGCTCATCCGTACTTTTTGCGGTGTAACGGCCATGCTATGCGGCCAGAAAAAAAACCCCGTCATAATGTTACCGACGACGGTTGCCATCCCACGTTGGTGTGATAATTGGGATTTGTTTGTGTGACGATGATTCGACAGAATCTGAGCCAGCCGAGCTTTATTCAATTATCATCATCAGCGTTGTTTTCAAGCCGACCTTGCCCTGCTAGTTGGATTAAAGCCAACAGCGCAGAGGCCACGCTAATTTTCGACTTCATTGAATTTATAATTGGAATAGTTGCACTTCGTCTCCAAATTGGATCCATCCAGATTATACATAGAATTGATATGCAAGGATGTTCCGGAAATGTTTTACGGATTTGTCACAGCTCATTATAAATACAATCAGACTTACCGTTTTGCTTGAAGATGGCTTCGCAGGCGTCGTCTGCGTCCAGGTGGTTTGGTAGACTGCCGCAGAATTTGTTCCTATCGTTGGAGTTGATCCCGTTTTCGTTCGGACACGGCCCGTCCTGATACTGACAGTCGTCTGACCCATTACACACGTTTCCACCGCCTGTGAATTCATTCCCTGGCGTCAAATCGGGAGGAACCGATTTCACAATGTGATTCTTACTTCCAGCGTTGTTGTTGTTGTTGTTGTTGTTATTATTGCCACCGCCGACATACTGATACTGGTTGTAGGACTGCGTTTGGTCGGATTTTAGGTTATCTGAAATGGGAGAAGAGAATAGAAATTAATCTCATGGGGCGTGACAGCCTTTGATCCGATTTTCCCATCAAATTTTCACCGGTGAATTATCTCGCTTTGATGTCGAGCGTCAATGAATTCTTTGTTTGGGGAGTGTTCCTGGAATTTTTGATCGACCTTCCTTCAAGACTTTTCGGAGTAAAACACGGAACCGTTTACCCTGAGGGTTCATTTACTTTTTGCGAGTGTAAATTTCAGTTTCATTGACCCCAAAGAAATTGGCTTGTGGATTATGCCCTGCTGGACTGGAACAACAGCGATAAGTTCCTCACTTGACGGCTAATTTTAAAAGAATCTTGAACCATTTGCAACCTTAACCCGTGTCAGGTGGTGGCAGAAAGGCAAAAATTACTTTAAGGCTGAAATAATTGTTCTACTTTATGCCTCAAGGTGGGATAAATGTTTTGCTTCCCTAAAATTTAACGAAACAAAGGAAACCGAACAAGGTGTGGTAAATTATTTAGATTTTTGCTATCTTGTTCACTAAGTTGGTAGGCTCCACTGCCTTAGGTTTACGGACGAATATTTCATTGTTTTTGTTTTTGATAACATATGAATTAATACTACGATTAGCAGAACTTAGACCAGTCAGTCGTGGATTCTAAATGGGTGACATTTTTTGGGGATGGATTGGACAAAGAAACATAGGAATGGAATTTTTAGTCTAAACAGAGAGATGATGCCAGCACTAGAACTTTGTTCGATATGGTCAGGGCTCCACTTTTGTGTACGGCCGGTTAAGATGACGATTGAGCAGATGTGAGACTCCTCAAGATGTCGGGGAAAAAAAAACACAAACACAACCTAATAAATAAAGAGAAAAAAAGACAAGCAGATTAAACTCTTATACTAGACATTTGGCTCTGATACCAGACAAGTCGATCGCATAGAACAAAGCTCTCAACACATCTCTTAACGAAACATAAGGAAGTCTTCCTAGGCCTTGGTCCTTCTTTATCAGTAAATTGACAGACTGCATGATCGATGTCATCATAGCCATTTCCCCTCGGAAAGTATTGCTGTCCAGGTTAATTCGATAGAGGTGTACATCCATCTGGTAGTCATCATGCGTATGAAATCACGGCTGATGTACAGGTCCTTAAACCACGCCCTCGATGAAACAATAGGAATCATGAAATGTAACAGCCTTCCTCGGTTTCCAGTGTCCCAATCAGTTTGCCAGCTAGAAAGGGTACTTTGACGTTCATCGTGTGAGATTTGTATTTCATGCCATTGACCTTGCAGTGTGCCCACCTTTGCGAGCGAGTCCGCTTTCTCATTGCCTGGGATTGAGCAATATAAAGGTGATCAAATGTGATCCCTTAGTTTGAAAGGAATCTGTTCCCTTAGTTTGAAAGGAAATAAGATGAGTGTCTACTACAGTGCGATGCATTCGTTGAGCCGCACCAGGGGTTTTCTTGGTTTTGAAATCAAATGAATGCTAAATCGTTTCATTTTTCAATCATTTTATTTATCTCTCCTAGCTTTAAAAAGTAACATGATTTCTTAAAAATAGTTCCTCTTATGTAGTTAAAATTTAAAAAATATAATAACAAAGGGTTGCATTCGTTTAGCCACACTTCAAGTCCTCTTCAGTAAAATCAAAGCGTTTGCAAATTATTGCTGATTCAGTACTTGGTAGCTTCTCCTTTGTTCTTGATGACTTCAAAGATTCTCTTGGGCATCGAAGTACCAGCTTCTCGATAGTTTTTTGATCGATTTGTTCCCAGCACTCCTTGATGCATGCCTTCAACTCTTCTTTCGACACAAACCATGCCTCAAACCAACCATCTGTCTCGACACATGGATTGAAGAATTATCTTGCTGAAAAATAACGTCTTCGTCCTAATGACCTTCCAAAATCGGCACCAACACTTCTTCCAAGAGGTCGCAGTAAGTAGTCGAGTTCATTTTTGTGGAGATCCAGCAGATGGGTAATTTGGAATCATAGGAAAATCCACCCCATACCATTACAGTTCTTCCTCCAAAACTTCTCTTGGATCGGGTTACTCATTTATCCCTCAAATCGTGCCAATAATGACTGTAGCAGAAAATATGACCTGGCGCCATTGTTCAGTCCAGGACACATGATTCTGAGCGAATTGTAGTCGGTTTGCCGTGTCTTTTTGGCGTAAGTCTCGGTTTAGGCTTTGGTTTTGTCCATTTGATGTTCGGACACACATTCAGAACGCGGCTAACGGTACTTTTGAGCACTGGAAGGTCGAGTTTGGCAATAATCTGGCGACAACTCAAGTGGTTTTTGGTAGCTTCCTCTCGAATTTCTCCTTATTGCCGAGCTGTTAGTTTCAAATTCCCCTTTGTTTGCTTCTTAATCCCATACTTCTGCAGATTTTTTTTCGATAATTCCGAACAACCTTCTCGGATCTATTAATTTTCTCGGATTTGGCCTTTCTGTACCTAGTTCAAGCGTTTTGCCGTCCGCATACCTAGACGAATTAACTTTATTGCAAAATATTACACAGTATACAACGAAAATACTTTCTGAGGTGCAGAAACAGCATAAACTATTGAGCAAACTTGAGTGCTTTCAAAGACAATCGCGATAAAGGTAACTGCGTCTAAACGTTTGCAACGCAACGGAAGCAGGAAATATGGCGATAAGTCTTCTACGACAAGTAAACAACGCTATAAAGATATTATTTGCGTGTGTAAGCAAGGCAATGGATCTCACTACTACATGCATATAATATTTGATTTGTTGCACTGAAAAAAAAAGATCATGGCTCTGTAAGGTTTTCACCACAGTTGTCGCAACGAATCATTGCAGCAGATTGGTCGAATGTCCCAGCCTTTTGCAGTTGGCACAATTATATACCCTCGGTCTATACAAGCGCACCGGGAAAAAGCTCGATATGATTTCACAAAGTTTGGGAGAACAAAACCGGCGAAGGTCACCCAAAACGAATCAAAAAGTTGATAAACTTTGTTTTCGTATTGCAATGATACTGATTGTAGGATATGTAGAGTACAGAACGGGTTTTAAGCGGTTTATTCTGCACCTGCGGCATTTGATGAAGGTGTATGTAATATATAATAAGAACTGCCAATATTTAGACGTTAACCGCTCTGTTTTCTTCTGATCCATCAGAACATACCCTCAGAAACGAGCATTAGGCTCAAAACATTTCATAACGATGGAATAAAGTTCCCAATTTCAGGGACTTATTATAAGCATGCGGATTGCATTTCGATAATGAAAATGTTTTCTTCAGCTCCGCAATCTTTACATAAACAAACGAAGGCAAAATAAAATAGGCCAGTTCACGATTTGCTGGAAACGTCAATTTTCTCAACCAGCTTCTTCGTTTTACCCGTCCGCTATCGAAAAGAATCAACCTAAACATGTCGATTGCTATGATCACAAACTTGTCTACTTGCAGGTTATGAGACAGACGTACACGAACAAACTTTTAGTTTGTCAATGATCGTTAGATTGACCATGTATATTTTTTAATTCATTTACACTCACGTAAATCTTAGCCAAAGTGTCTGTGGCGATAGACAGGATGCTTCGTTTACAAATAAACACATATAAGAGACAGCAGGCTTCACGTTACAATACCGGTGCGTTATGTCAAAGAAGAGAGGAAACATATTATCTAAATATGAAATGAATTCAAATCAATGTTTAACATCACATTCTGGTAAAAAGTCTAGATATGGAGAAGGAGATGATGAAGACATTCCCTTCTGAACACGGGAACAAATGCAAAATACGCAAAGCTAAATTTGAGCGAACGTCTTTCAGTTGATAGAAAACTAATGGTTTTCTAGATGATGTATTTAAATCTTCTAAATGACAGTAATAAATTGGCAATCAATCATGATTGTACATCGAATTATTATTATTATTATTATTATTTCAAAAAGGCCGTGCGTATCGTAGTTGCTACTCCGTTACCAATCAGAACTAGTGTAATTGCACAGAGAACCACATATATGGAGCTCGGGAGTAGCTTTACATCTTCAATGTACAAGTTCACTAGTTCATTCTATTTATAGATTAGTACCGGCGCCGGCCACGTCCTCACGGTCTCTGGGTAAGGGGGGAAGGATGATTATTTTGACAATCGTTGGTTAGAGACCGTGTTTGCTTCTACGTCTCTACAATTGCCAAGGGAACGATAGATTTGTGTTAGTGAGGCAGGTTATTTATAGATCATGGATTCACTGTGGTAAGTGATGCGATCAATGAAAGCGCAGTAGACTGCTTTTTATTTAAATCAAGGAGACGAGCTTGGGATTGAACTCCCTACCATCTGCTCAGTAAGCAGAATGGGTAGCCACTGAGCTACCCAGCCACGTCATGATTTATACATCGAATTATCAAGACAAATAGAGCTTATGTTCGTATGATTAAAAGTGAAATAATTTGGCAAATGTTGGAGTTTGAGACCTATTTCTAAGGCAACTGATAAAAACAGTCACCCCTGATTAAGCCGTTCCCTACCCTACATCCAGTGTTGTTGCAAGCTCACGAGTGACTTTAGAGTTCCTTAAACAATCAGAAGCTCGCTCCAAGTCAGAGCCATATCAGAGACAGCGCTATCGATCTCCACATCTCGCGAGTGGTGAGCAATCATATTTACTATTTCATAGTTCACCGCTTCTACGCAGTCTATTTGAATCTCTTTTTACATATCCAGACATCAGAATACTTACGAAGCAATTCTTTTGAAATGTTGAATGTACTCAATGGTTTATCTTTGGGCCGAAAAAAAGACCACCTTTCGAGGTCCGTTCGAGAATGGATGGCGTTGCTTCATTCGTGGAGTTTTGGCCTTAGGAGAGGTCATAATTATGCACAAACCTTAGGGCTGTCAGGTAGTTCGCCTCCCCGTGGTGCAGCTTCTTGTAGACGGGATTGCAAATCTGCCAACAAACATCTGAAGAACTCAGTGCCAACTCAGTGCCAACAAACATCTGAAGAACTCAGATCAGGGTGCCAACTCCACGACCCACTAAAAACCCACCCGTGCGTCTAGCCCCGGCCCTCACTGGAACTACCTTTCGGTATTACTTCAACTATTGAGCGTTAAGCTCACACTGTGTCTAACTACATAGGTATAACGCAGTTAGCTCCTTAATCGAGATGGTCCAGAGTCCAAACCGGGTTCGGGACGTCTGGGAGAAGGTCAGCCTTCAGTCCGACCACTTACGGCGCTTCCTCCGTTGTTCGTTTAGCTGGTAAGGGAGCTTGACATTTCCAGGGTGCATCAGAGTGCTACCGTCTTGTTTGGAATCTCGGGATGCGGAACAGCCGATTCTTCAATTTTCTTGGAAGTACTTGCGTGTTTTCCGACAAATTGAAGCACCGCAACTACGACATCGTAGCGCTGTAGGAGATGTGCTGGGTACGTTTTTGGAGTGATGGGTGAGATACAGAAGCGAATGATAGGGTGATGGCCGATCAACCCAAGAATACGCAGGTTTAGGGTAAAGGGCCGGTCTTTCAACATAAACATCATTAACGTGCACATCCCTCACCTCGGAAGTACTGATAATAACAATGAAGAATTCTACGCGCAGCTGGAGCATGAATTCGACCGCTGCTCAAGCCACGACATTAAACTCATTGTTGTTGGGATTCTAACCCACAGGTTGGCCAAGACGTGAAATATAAACCGGTGATGGGCCTTTAACCTATCCACTTCGCCGCTTCCAAAAACATGGCCTTACGTAAGGCTTGTATCCGCAATAATCCGGACACCTCAAAACATGAATAAAACATAAATTTCGCATTACTTTTTTTTGACAAGGAACGTCATTTCTTCCTTCAGATTTCCTTTGCCAATCAGTCATGTTGAGGTGACATTCTATCTCCGAGTGCGTCGTCTCTAGCACTCCCACTACTGGCCCTTGGAACATTCTCATCATGAAAGTACGACTTGTTCTTCTTCGACTGTATCTTTATAAATACTTTGCATCAGTTTGAATCGGTAGCAGGAATGTTTGGAGCTTTGTACGGCTCAATGTTGGAATTTCATCAGGAACAGTAATCACAAATAACTTTGCATCATCTTCTAGGCCAGGAAATGATTTTGACGTAGAACTACGTCTTTTTTTTCTAAACTGGGGTACAATTTAAAAAAACACAATTGCGATCGTCACGAAGAGCGGTCAGTTTTTGAGCGTTCATATTTTAGTCGTTTGCCACAATCTATCTGAAATATTTCTACGCGTCGATTCAAATTGTGAAAACTATTGATTATCAACATTAAACTATTGAAAATAACTCAAATACAATGTGATGTCTTCTAATTTCGTTTTTCAGAGTGAATTTACATCATGGCAAGAATTTTCCTAGCACAGACTTCAAATGTAAGTAACGGAGATCTCAGATACAGCAGTGAACGGTATAAGAAGGGTTCAGATCGGCAATGAGCCTGTCACAGCCTTACGGGATGCAACGCACCTCGATTTACATCAACATTCTTTTCGAACGACACTCGGCGTCCGACACTGCCATGCGAGCTGTCAGCTACGATTGACGGGTGACGATAACAAACACATTGTCTGGTTGTTGTGTTGTTAGACATCAAAAAGTGAAAGTGCAGGTCAATAGCTTAGAACTATTAGGAGTAGTGCCACGTCTTTTTATATTACTTATTATCTTGAAACTACGTACACGCAGAGGTAATTACATCTTGTATGGAGATAGTACGGACTGATCGTTGTGACTAATACGGGCAGATTAACGATAGAAGAAAACTAAGCGTAAGTAGCTAGCATACATTTTTTTTCTCTAAGAACGATTGTTCGTATATCCTAAATTATCCCTATTACTAGACCCGAGTATGTGACTATATAGTTTTTTCTCCCTGAAGGGATATTATAACTGTTTTGAAATACATCAGTTACAAAACCTAAAACCATCTCTTCTCTGATAGGGAGGCAATAGGTATGTCGAAGAAGGATGACGGTCAGAAGCGAGGAACTTCTCCTGCAAATAATTCGCCCATTTGGTTGCATTTCATGTGTGTGAGTGAAGATTCAAGTGTTGAGGACCGTGATTGGAGCTGCGAGAATTGCGCCAAAACCGGAGCGGTAGCTCAAATCCCAGCCGGAACTTCAACATCATCCAGCACTGCTATACCAAAACAACCCACTAAGATTCACGAGTTTGGTCCGGATAGTAGTCTTCAACTGCAGTGAGCGGAGATGCAGAAGCAGCTGAAAAAACAACTGCAAGATCTCGGGCGGGTGATGAAGGAGAAGGACAAGTAACGTCGGAAAGCCCTCAAAGATCAGCGAGACAAGTACGAGAGTTTGACGTGTACGGGAGCGGACGGAAGCTTGTCAGCATATAGTTGGATCGCTTGGAGGCATGCCAACAGCGACTTCTACGGGCAATCCTCCGCCGCAAGTTCATGTCAGCGGTGTCAACCGAGCAGCAGACATTGTAGCGCAGGAGTTGCAATTGCCTGAGGAGAAGCAAACGTTAGAACTTAGGTACTTGGAGGAGAAGAGTCAACTGTTACAGTGGCGAGTAGCGTTCAATGGAGATGCAGCTGGAGGGCTTCCAGGCTCAACCCTCAGGCGCAACCCTCACAAAACCAAAGTCACGTTTCAGCGCGTGAAGCCATTATTAAGGAACTTCCAAACTTCTCCGGAAATCCCGAACAATGACCGCTTTTCTTTGCAAGCTAGGAGAACTCCACGCTAGAATCTTCTACGCCTTCAACGTAGTCTGAAGGGAAGAGCTTTGGAAGCAGTATGTTGTGACTGCTGCATCCTTCCAATTTATCAGGTGCTATGACTACCCTAAAGACGCTGTTTGGAAGGCAATTGGTGAGCAAAATCCGGGAGATGCCTATCATCGAAAGCAGGCAGGCTGCAAACACTTATCGATTTCGGAGTTGCCGTTCGAAACGTCTGCGCTACTATCAAGGTGTCAAGTTTTGGATGAGTACCTTTGAAACGTAGCCTTGCTGCAGGAGTTGATGGAGAGCGCTGGAACGAGTTACACTGTCGGACTTCAAAGATTGAAGTTGGTGGAAGCAGCTAGCGTAGTCACGATTCCATCTATCGGAGGCATGAAACAGAAGAGCGGCGGACGAAACGAGAATAACTATCTCAACGTTCGGATTGTAGTCCTACCGAAGAGCCCGCAACGAAGACTCGTGCAGCAGCAGTACCGAAGAGTTGCCTTGTGTGTCGGGAAATCGATGGAGATGAGTTCGAGGTCGTCGACGAATTTGTCTATCTTGGCTCACTGGTTACTGCCGACAATGATAACAGCCGTGAGATTCGGATGCATATTATCAGTGGAAGTCGTACCTAATACGCGCCCCACAAACAACTGCGGCCATATAGACTTAGCTCCCGTACGAAGTATATCCTTTTTTAAATTTTGATAAGACCGATTGACGAGAACGGGAAAATGGTATACATCAACCGCAGAGCAGCTTCAAGATTTCTGGATAAATTGGATCACCTGGGCGAATCGAATAATTTCGCTATACGACTGGAATCATACTGGATAGATCGGCATCTTAAGGTAAAGTTAGGATCTTCTGTTTCTGTCCGTTTTAAAATTAAAACACCTAGAGTGGAGCGAAGCACGGTACTACTTAGTGAACTGAAAAAGAGGTCCATCGTTATTCTGATTACGGACGAGAAGCTGTTTACTGTCGACCGCTTTTCCAACAGCACCAACCAGTATAACGTATGCATTAAAAAAATCGGATGGTGATAAAAAATAAAGCTAAGACAAATAAATGCTTTTGATAAATTTCCCATGGAAGGTAATTATTTAGGCTTACTTGCAAAACAATTCTACGCCTTTGCAAGCGGCCTTCCGGCAGTTAACCGGAATATTCGCCATGACGGACGAAAGCATGAATGCTGCCATTGTTTTGAGTTCTCTCTTCGTTTAGTTTATCAATTCCTCCTTAGCTTTCCGCGACAAAATTGTTGGAGTAGATCTAAGGCTTCAGATTGGCCCAGAAATTCTCGATGGAGCGCAGCTGGGGGACGTTGGGCGATATTCAGCCGCTCCATCTTCTCCAACGATCGCTTCGAGTAGTGGGCCGACGCCAGATCCGGCCAGAACACCGCGTCTTCGTCCTTATTGTTTTTCTTGAAGAACAACGAAGCTTCCGGCAGGCATTTGGTACTATGAATTTTCCCCGTTCACGGCCAGTCCGGAGCAAAAGAAGAGCTCCATCTAGTGAAGCACCATACTGCAATAAAATGAGCATTGTAGGTTAACGTTAACCCCGTGCTTGGAATAGGGTCTCGGGGTGCTTAAGTCGTTACCTACCCTAGATAGACAATTCAAAATGCAAAATGTCACGAGTAATTTTTGGCCACTTTTATCCAACAAACCTTTATCCGGAAGTTACGTCGATGTTTGTTTAGGGCCGCACATATCTTCTGCTTATTTAGGATTGTTAACATGAGCCACTCCCTGAAAGCGGCACTTGCTAAAAAGAATGAACCCAACAAACGGTTAAGACTGAAAAAATCCAGCATACATTTCCCCAACGAATGCCATAGTGGGTATGATAAGAAGAAAAAGAAGAAGAAAAATGCACGAGGAAGCAGGCCACTTTGCCTCCCGGCTTGGCTTAGCATGGCAAGGATGATAAAAGCGTAACAAGGCTCCAGTATTTATAACCATAAATTTCCCTGCTCGTGCTCGTTAAACGTTGTTTTTAATTAAATTAAGTCTCCGCCCTGGCCGCACCTACGACACTTGCCCATGTAGATGATGTGTACGTTCTTTGAGAGGAAAGTTGAAAGAATATTACAAAAGACAACCTGTGCGTTTGTTGGAGCTTAGAGCAACGGGATGCTGCAGCTGATTATGATGGTAATGTTGATGACATGAGCGTGTAACTTTCCGGAGTTTAACCGACCGTCCCTCGGTGGCAAGTTGCTGCGAGTTTCACAATTGCTCCTAACGTGTTCGGTTCCGGGAACACATGTTATCCGCGCTGTTGTGCCGGAGAAAGTTTTAAAATGACATTCTTTTGTTCTATTCACGGTTCATGAATCTTATTAGGAAATGAAAAAGGAACTCTCACGGAGAATGATTAATGGCATTGTTCTAGTGAGTTTACTTTCGAGAAGATGTTCGGCAAATTTGAATAACAAGTTGCAAAAAAAATAAACAGTTTTTCAGAGGTTCAGAACATGCAAAAACTTGACATAAATCTTGTTAGTAGTCTGGGAAGTTCTCTAGAAACTATCAATACCCCTTTTCCCTATAACAAAGCGCAGTGCATTTTCAAAGCAATGGCAGCCTTGAATCAGAGGATTTTTGTTGTTATTTTCGATGCATATGCAGCGCCACTGCGAATTCCTCGGTGCAAGAGAAAAGAATGGCTTCCATCGGATTAGTTGATAAAGAATCGCTTTTCCGCATCCGGTTGAAAAGTTTATTGCTTTCTGCACTGACGCTGGCTTGCCCAAGGAATTACGACTTCCACGACATATTTCATGCTATATTTTATCGTTATTCTAATGCTATGCTTTCTTCTCGCCGTTGCGCCCTTCGGAAACTTAAAGCGCTTTAAACTTTGCCAACAATGACAAAAGGCAAATCGCAGATAATCCCTGTTCGATACAAACACACAACCGAAGACAAAGAAATTTTGTGGCAGAAAAATACAAAAAAAAAACAACGGCAAGATTGTAACAAAAGTGACGATAATCACTTTTGCCAAAATGAATCCATCCAAACGGCATAGATTTACATAAATCTAAACGAGAAGATTAGCTCCACAATGGGGAGGGTGGAAACCGGAAACCTTCACTTTTCGATCGTAGAAGCAAAACGGACGAGGGCCGAGGCTTCTTTTTTCAATTCTTCATCCTCTATCGCATCCGTTCCGGTTAAGATCAGTTATTGAAACTGACTTGAACGAGAGACGGAAGGAGAGTGCGGTGTGCTTCAATCGAAATGAAGTATTTATTTACCTCGATATCATATGACACGAGGCTGGGTGATCCAGGGAAGTCGAAATGGGGGCAGTGAGTACATATGGCATGACGCATTTGGCGATGGCAAAAACTCCTTTGCTTATTACAGCGTTCCTAGCGGACGTTTTCGGGAGCTTTTGACGTCTATTTGTTGATAATAATAATAACAATAACAGTGGGAACAGGCGCATTATGGCTGGCAATCGTGCCTACTTTGGACTCCGAAGGACGTTGAGATCGAACAAAGTTCGCCGAACTACAAAGTTGACCATCTACAAGACATCAATTAGACCGGTAGTTCTCTACGGCCACGGTACATTGCTAGTGGAGGAACCACGCGCCCTTGGTGTCTTTGAATGGAAGGTCCTGCGATCTACGGTGGAATGCAGATTGGAAGACGGAACGTGGGGGAGGCGAATGAACCACGAATTGTATCAGTTGCTGGGAGAACCTCCCATCCATCGTTCACATCGCAAAAATCGGTTGACTATGATGGGCTGGGCTTGTCTTAAGAATGTCGGTCGACAGCCCTGTTAAAATGGTTCTGGAAAACAAACCGACGGGTACAAGAAGAAGAGCCGCATAACGAGCAAGGTGGATCGATCAAGTAGAAGGCGACCTGTGGACTCTCCGCAGACAGCGAGGCTGGCGAGGTACAGCCATGGACCGAATACAATGGAGACAACTTCTGTGTACAGCAGAGGTCACACCGGCCTTGGTCTGATTGGTAAGGTAAGGTAATAAGATTGTATTTTGTAATTTCATAAAACAGAACGTCCAAGCTGGCTAAAGTGATAATTTTTCCTAGAAACACCATATTGATGACGACTTGGAATCCTCAAAGTAAACGTCCGAGTGGAGCTGTATACCCCGTAGTAAATACAGTGCATCGAATTCGCTATCACGAAAGCTTCGAGGAACACTGCGCCAAAAGCTAACCCAATCGATCACTCAAGCTAAGAATACCGTAGATAGAACCCTTCCTCGAACGCTGTATGACAACCTGCTAAACAAGTCCCGTGAGTGCATACATTTGGATGATCTTTGTAAAATCCGCCTTCTAAAAACTTCCAGGACTAAAAGTTTACAAAGTAAAGGCTCGAGGTGGTGTCCTTGTTAGAATCAAATTTGTATTTGGGGGATAAATTCGCACGTAAATATATGATCTAGCAGGGAATTTGCAGCTGCGGCCAATACAAAGGTTTTCGTCACTGAGAAAACGAAGAACTCGAAACCGGTAGTTGGTGAGATTAAAAAAACCGAGTTTCTCCAGAAGCGAATTCTGCCCTTCGTCCAGTTACATCCGGTGGTCCGGTGATGTTTTGCGAATTGTAACTTCAGCCGGGAAATACAACAATAGCATAATGACAATGGAGTCCAGTTTGTTCTGAAAATCCTCAATCCACCCAATTGGCACGAGTTCCCTTGTTACTACTGGGAAATTATTCAGAAAACTGAACTTCAGAAAACTGAAGCTGCTGAGAATTCGGTAAAATTTTACAGATTTCTGTAAAACAATCTGAGTGTATTAGGATTTCTAACTTAGGAAAGTCAAACCTAGAAACAGGAAGTTGTAGGTATACTGGTGGGCACGAGTTCCCTTGTTACTACTGGGAAATTATTCAGAAAACTGAACTTTGAGTAATTTACATGATTTGTGTACTTGCTTGGAGCATGCGAATTGCTTAGACGTTTGGCTATTGTATAGTTTGTTCCTTGTTCATGCTTCTACGGGTGAGCAGTTGGAAACGTTAAGCTCCCTTAACAGCTAAACGAACTACGGAGAGAGCGTCACATGGGTCATTGAGTAGGGCCTTTAAGTAGGACCTCACGGAAACTGGCCGTAAAACGGAACTTTCACGGTACCACGGCTTCAGGCAGGCACCCATGTTGTCTCCCTGAGTACTGTCAGGTGACACTCACAGGATATGGCTTCCCCCGGCATAGGCTGTCACTGTTCCACAAAAACCCTGGTTGAAGTGGAGGAGGGTTTTGTGTCAACAGCAGTTGAACACGAGTTAGCCAATCCTATGCTCTTTGGAAAACCTGATATATCTTAAGCATTTAGCGAAATACGACCCTTGCAGCAGACGTTGTCTATGCACCACAGCCTTGGGATATATTCAATGAGTGAAAGAGAATCCGGTAACAATTTTGGAGCCTGTTGGGTATACGTTTGAATTGGCGTCCCATACCGGAAACGGTGGCACCTTTGTAATCATGGCAACATGAATCCTTTTCTTCGAGAAGCCAACAAGAGATATCGGAAGAGTTTTCTTTTCTGTTTTACAGTCACACTAGCCTTGAAGTCTTTCATAGAGGGATATGGTTGGACAGGCTGGTAGAGCATGGTATTAAATTGCATTGCCGATATTCTCATCTTGAACCTTGAAAACCGAATCCACAGCAGGTCTCAAAGGTTTAGAGTTCCTAGTCGATAGATTACGTTCCACTCTCCACCGACCTGTTGCGCCAGCCGCGCGGGAGTAGGCTCAGATATCTTTACGCTGATCTGGCTCTGAACACGGTATGTCCACAAAGGACCGTGTCAACCCTCGCATAACCTTCCTGCTTGCATAGAGAACCATGGAATCGATATAGCGACTTCTTAACGTGGGTCTGGATAGCGGCTGAAGAAGGACTCAATGGGACCGTAAGCTCCCAACACTAATAAAGAATAGGAGCAGGCGAACCCGTTCCCCAAAAGCGGTCCAACCAGATCCCCGCCTAGTAGGAAGGCGGGATTATTCAGCCCATCCGACACGTACGAAAGCGTGACTGCATCGGAGGCAGGCCATGGATGGGCCTAACCTCTTCCTTTCTGAGCAGCTCAATGCTGTCATCCACTTTGCGTCGATCCGTAGCAATATCAGCATGGACCTCAAACAAAATTTGTTGAAGCTTAATAGATCCGTTAAGGCTACATGCCGAGAGAGGGACGAACTGGATACTAAGCTTCTGGCCGACCAAACCAGAAAAATGGCCAGGCTAGTACCAGCGGAAAAGGCCAAAAAGTCCGCCTGCACGCACACGCGACGGATGTGTCCATCTCCGTGGGAGATCACATGCTACATCCGGGCGGACATGGACGTCCAGCTTGCGAGGCAGTCGCCTGGTGAAGTTGCACCCGATGCCCCCAAAAAGCGGCTGGAGCTCGAAAAGAATCCAAAGCGTAAGGTCCTGCCGAGGGCGGTCTAAGTGTCAGGGTTGGGCCCAGTAACGAACGGAGCGACAAGAAGGGTAAATGCGACGACCCTTCAAGAAATAGGGAAAAAAGGGATATAATGTATGATGATGTATGATATAGGGCACCCCCCATTGTAGCACGGAAACCCAAATCCGACAGCATTGGCTTTCCTCTCTGTTAGACTTGATCAAGCTTTAATAACCACTGATTATCCTCATCATGCCATTGCATGCCATTGCAAAAAGGGGTTGGATGGATCGATAGGCAACATAACTAATACGTACATGAAGAATCTCCTTCCAACAAGAAGATTGGTCGAAAGAGCGAGCTATCTAACATGAGGATGTCTCAATGGGCGGGTAGAAGAGCCCGCCTTCTATTCACAAACTGTTCGCTGTAAGCAATGGAGAATTGGCATTACCACTCTCTCCATCCTCAGTGGTTCAAACGGGTACCTTGATGGTCCCTCAAATTTCCCTGTATTAAAGGGTGTATTCGATAAAAATGGCACACAGAAAATCTTCTGTTACTTTTGAATCATATGAGTAAAAAACCTAGAAATCAGTAGATCTTATCCATAGTGTATTATTTACATCTGCCAAGTTTTATAGTTATACATTCAGTAGTTCCAGTCATGTCGTCGAAACAAGAAATTGTCCGTGAGAAAATTTTGTGCACTCACAATCAAAATCCAGGGGCGTCCCACCGGTGGATTGCTAAAAGGCTTGTAATTGCAAATACAACTGTGTCTCGTGTAATAAAAACCTTCAAGGAGCATCTGAGTGTCCAAAGGAAGGAAGGGAGTGGTCGTAAAAGTGGTCCAATAGACAGTAAAATGGCCAGGAAAGTCGTACAACAATTCAAGAACCGTCCAAACATGTCAATTCGAGATGTCGCTAAAAAGTCTAAGGTGTCAGTCGGTTTTGTGCAGAAAACCATGAAGTGTGCTGGATTACAAGTTTACAAAGTGCAAAAAGCCCCAAACCGGAATGAAAAACAAAACATCACTGCGAAAACCCGCGCCCGGAAACTTTACACGAAGCTGCTCACCAAATCCGGTTGCATCGTGATGGATGACGAAACATACGTCAAGGCCGACTTCCGTCAACTTCCTGGGCAAGAATATTTCGTTGTCAAGTCGAAGTTCGATGTTCCGGAGGATGTTCGAAAGAAGAAACTATCGAAATTTGCAAAGAAGTTTCTAATCTGGCAGGCGATTTGCGGATGTGGTGAAATAAGTGCTCCCTTCATCACTTCCGGAACAATAAACGGTGCGATTTACACGGAAGAGTGCCTTAAGAAGCGTCTCTTGCCATTCATTAAGAAGCACAAAGGATCAACTCTGTTTTGGCCTGATCTAGCATCCTGCCACTACGCTCGAAACGTATTGGAGTGGTACCGAGCCAACGGAGTCAATTTTGTGCCAAAGGATATGAACCCACCAAATTCACCGGAACTTCGTCCAATTGAAAAATTCTGGGCAATTATGAAAACGGAACTTCGCAAACATCTCAAAACTATAAAAACAGAGCTAGAATTGAAGAAAATTTGGGTAAAAAAAAACAAAAACACTGGGAAAATCGGTTGTACAAAATTTGATGGGTGGAGTGAAAAGGAAGGTGCGGGCATTCGGGATGGGAGACGAAATTGAATAAAACAAATGTTGTAAATCAAAACTCATTAGTAGTTCTTCATTTCCTGAAAATTTCAAGAAAATCCGATGATCAGTTTAATTTTGATAAGTATATATGTGTGTGCCATTTCTATCGAATACACCCTTTATATACTAAAGCTTGTAGTACACTGTTTGTCCAATAGCCAAATATTTGGCATAGGCAGCTAGACAGCTGACAGATATCATAGATGTTTGTCAGATGCCTATCTGCCTATGACAAATATTTGGCTATTGGACAAACAGTGTACTACAAGCTTAAGCATTTAATCAAATACGAACTTAGCAGTGGATGTTGTCGATGCACCACAGCCGTGTGATATATTGAATGAGCGAGAGGGAATCCAGTTACAATTTCGGAGCCTATTGGACATACGTTTGCATTAGCATCCCGTACCGGAAACGGTAGTACCTTTGATATCATGGCAACATGAATCCTTTTATTCGAGAAACCAACACGAGGTATCGGAAGAATTTTCTTTTCTGTTTTACAGTCACACTAGCCAAGGAAATCTTTCATAAAGAGATAAGGAGTGACAGGCTGGTAGAGCATGGTATTAAATCGCTGTGTCGATATTGTCATCTTGGACCTAGAAAATCGAAGACTGGGGCATGCAAACTCTCAACAGCTCAAACCGAATCCGCAGCAGGTCTCCAAAATTCAGAGTCCCTAGTCAATAGAGAACGTTCCACTCTCCACCGACCGCCTGCACCAGCCACGCGGGAGTAGACTCAGACATCCTTCCCTGAATTACGCTGATCTGGCTCTGAACACGGTATCCCCACAAAAGACCAAGTCAACCCTGGCATGGCCTTCCTGCTTGCTTAGATAACCATGGGATAACTACTGGATAGCGGCTGAAGAGGGACACTTCAGAATGGAGCCACAAGATTCCAATACTAATAAAGAACAGGAGGAGACGAACCCGTTCACCAAAAGCATTCTAACCTGATCCTCGCCTAGCAGGAAGGCGGGAACATTTGGCGCATCCGACACGTACGAAAGCGCGATTGCATCAGAGGCGGATGAGTCTCAAAAAACAGAGAATCCGTGGATGGGCCTGGACTCATCCGCGCCATGAAGAGGAAATGAGATACGCTTCCTAAAGTGATCATTGCTTCTTAGCAGCTGGATGCTATCAGCGTCTTTACGTCGATCCGTAGCAATATCAGCCAGGACTTCAAACAAAGATTGTTGAAGCTTAAAAGGTCCGTTCAGGCTGCATTTCACGAGAGGACGAACAGGAAGCCAAGCTTCGGCCGACCAAAGTGCTGAAGAAATGACCAGGCTAGTGGCAGTGGAAAAGGTTAGGCAAGTCCGTCTGCAAGCACATACAAACGGATCAGTCTGTCTCCGTGGGAGGTCCCACCCCACCTACCGTGGGGGCAGGGACGGTCCAAGCGTTACACTCGGTGCTCCCAAGAGGCAGGCGGTATGAGGCGGGGGGTTCAACCTCACGTCCTATGGGGCGTCAACAGAGTGGTCCCGGCGCCAAAAGTGCTAGAACCAGTGCATCGGTGAGGGAAGTCTCAAGCACCTAGGGCGGCCCAAGTGTCAGGGCCGGCCCAGTAACAAACGAAGCATCAAGTAGGGTACAAGCAACAACCCTTTAAGAGGCAGGGAAAATCCCTTTACCAAGGTCCAAAAAAGAGAAATAGACCCCAAAAAGAAAAAGCAAACTAAAGCCTAGCATGGAAAAGGGAACCGCGATGAGCCCTCTTTCATAAAGACCGAAGAGTCTAAGTACTCTGAGGTCCTCATAGCGATGCGCGGTGACGCAAATCTGGCACCGATTTGTGGAGTATCCGCAGTACCTGCAAAAAAGGATACAATGCCGAAGGGCTCACTGGCCGAGATCACAGAGGCCAGCAAAATTTCCACGGCCATCAAGGTCCAGTGTAGGCTCGAAGTAGCCATATGCCTGCGAAAAGGTCAAATTGGAACCCAAGTAGACACTATACGGCTAGCAGCTGCCACCGTGAACTCTGCACTCAAAGTGGCTAAACTCTAGGTGGGGTGGTCCGTTTGCTCACTGAGTTTGCTCCAGCCACCAAAAGCATGTTTCAAGTGCCTTGCGAGCGGGCATTTATCGTGGGAGTGTTAGAGCCCGGACAGAAACGACCTATGCAGAAGGTGCAGAGGAAAAGGTCCCAAGAGTTGGGACTAAAGGGGCCCCTCAAATATTCGACGTGATCTGGAAAACTAGACGACCAACCCGTCACGGGGGAGCTGAAAGTGCTCGGCCTACAAGGGTAAACCGAGAAGCTAACCACAGTGCAGTTAACCCAATAAAACCGGAACCATCGTGATATCGACCTTAATATTCGACCCATACCGTATTCCTACTGTTAACGGCCACTGGGTCGCGGATAGGTCCAAATGACGGCATTGTGATCGACGGGCAATTACTCGGTTCAGGAAATTGTGTCTAACTCAAACGAGGGCATCATGGTAGCTAAGGTAAATGGTGTGTCGACTAACCAGTTTTCACAAATGGCCGACCGCATAACAGCGGAGTTGTCTAGTCGAAAGCTGTCGGTTTTTTTTCAATAATTATTTATTTGTACAGGCTATAAAAAGCTGTCGGTTGTAGCAGGTGATTTCAACGCTTAGTGCTAGAGTAGGGGAGTCGCCTTACCAAGGGGCCAGATCCTAGTAGAAGCACTGGTTTAACGTACCTATCATAGAAACGGAGCGGAGTCGTTCATCGACGTGACGTTCTGAAGCCTTGGGCTGCCGAGCAACAGGAGAGTGGAGGATGGCTACACTCATAGCGATCACTTGGTGGTTTGTTATAGTTTCGTTCACAATACCAGGCAGCGTACGGATGGAAGAGAACCCACCTCATATGCCCGCACATCTTACTTCTACAACGAAGTTTTCACCAGTCAAACCTAGAAATGGGAGCTTGCCAGTGTACAGGTGGACAGAATTGATTGCAGACCTTCGTAGAACATGCCCCCGCTAAGACGGAGAATGCAGAGAGCGAAAAACGGAGCGTCGAGATGCGCTGGTCACCGCCAAGGCCGCGCCAAAAAGGGAGGCCAGCAAACGATCCTGCTTCGAGGGTTTGAGAAAAAGCCAATACGGAACCATGCGTCGACGCTTGTAGGTTGGTAATAGCCAAAACCAAGGGAGCAGCGGTTCTTACCGAGCTACTGTACAACAGTTTCCACGCCACAATGCGAGTTCGGGACCTCCCACTGTCGTAGATTTGTCCCATGCCCAGCGTTCTAGTATCCCAGACCATAACGCTGTCATGGCGGTGGAACAATCACGTGGCCGATTACAATAGCACCGCGGAGGACGGAGGCGAGGCGACGGATACACACGATGAACTCATTGTGATAGCAAAGTCACTCAAGGTGAACAAGGCACCAGGACCAGATGGTATCCCGATCCTGGCCATCATGACGGCTATTTTGCCTGCTGACAAAATGTTCGGGGTGGTGGTTCAAAAGTATCTTGACGAGGGTATCTTTCCAAAAGCCTGGAAGCGACAGCCAAAGACAAGGGAGCCACCGGCGTCACGCTTTTCTAAGTGTGCGGGTAAGGAATGTGTCCAAATTACCTCCGGAGTTCTTCAAGGTTCTATCCTGGGTGCTTTGGAATACAATTTATGATGAAGTATCGAGACTACAGTTCCCTAATGTGGTAAAGATTGACGGTTGCGCGGATGACATCGTTT
>JASCZW010006150.1:60000-108676 GCA_034211315.2 Aedes japonicus | reverse complement strand
AAAACTGATGAACTATTTCAACAAAACCTTTGAGTTAAAATAAAACTTCATGCTTTATAGAATGGAACATTGTGTTTTATTGCTAAAAACAAAATGTTTTGTTAAGCCAACTAAACGCATTTGCTGAAATAATAAACATTAATGAACTAAGAAAACAAAACCATTTATTTGGAATAAGTCTTCATGCTTCATACATCAATTTCTTTTCTTAGCCTTATGACATGGACATGGACTACATCATGTCAACCCGATTCGGAAGGCCAGTTATCTGAAAAGAGAGTAACTTATTGATAATCTGTTTTAAAAATTATAATTGAGTATGTTTAAACTTACATTATAGAAAATCAGCAGGCAGATACAGTATAAAATTTGCGCTCATAAAAGTATTTTTTTAAACAATAAATCAACCACTCTTTAGTTTTATGAATGTGATTCGATTTGTTTATCTCAAAACAACTTATTGGCTTCTTAATTTGAATAAAATGTTGAATTGATTTGAAACTTTTCACGAGGTGAAACAAATAGAAACTTTGCATCGAATACCAACAAAATACTTTGTTGATTCAAATCAGAGTGATTTCTTTGCGTGTATCACAAAATAAATTCAAAGTTCAATTCATATCACTTCGAGTTAAAAGATTGCAACAGTATTTTATGAATGTTTTCCCAGAATTTTTTAAACAGATTTCTTAACTAATATAAATTAACCGTTTGCTACTTGCTACTTTATTTGGCATACAGGAAACTTTATTGATTTTCAATTGGTTATTCACTTTCGATTCATTTTTCAAATTGGTTAACTATTTTACCCAAGCAACACAAATCGGTCGTAAATTGATTGCAAAGGAAGAAGCGACCACATATTTTTTCGCCTCAGTAAAATCTCACCTACCTCTTCTGGGGATGAACCCCAGATCCACTGCGGTGCTGAAGACAGTAGCCACGCATACCAGTTACAGTACCGGTGCCGGGCTAGGCGTGTCACTAAATCTAAGTAGTAATGCAGTTAAACATCAACTGTCTTTTTGACCGGTTTATTCCAGTTGCAGTGTGCCAACATGCTCCTACAGTCTGTTTCTGCAAGTTTCTAAAGCTCCATCGATAATGCACTTGAGGACGTACTCCACAGAAAGGCTCCTGGTCCACAGAAGGTACCCAGGGACCCTCTCTGCAGCAAGTTGTCCGCAAACTTCGTTGCCTGCCATGTTACCATGACCCGGTATCCACAATGAGGTTGATCCTATGCCGCGAAGACAGTTCTTCTAGTAATGCAATGCATTACTTGGAATAGCACTCCAATGCGCTCATAGCTTTCAAAGCTGCCTGCCTGTCTGAGAAAGATACAGATATTGGCGTAAGTCTCTACAGAGCATGAGCATTGAGCATGATGAGCATGATTGACCGCTCGGGGATTTCTTCGCTTCTCCGTTACTGCCAGATCGGCTGTTATTACACGAGATGATCACCGAGATTGATGCTTGAGGATCTAACATAAGCATCTTCAATGTGTAAAACTGGTGATCTCAAGCTAGGGCAATAACGGCGCCGGCCCGTCCAAATGCAGGTCAAGTAAGGAATGGGTAGGAATATGTTGACGTGACACTCGCTTTATTGAAGCCGAGAACACTCTACACTCCCACGAGAAATCACTGGGATTTTGGATAACAGGATTGGGTAGCAACAGGGTTCGTTTTGGTTAACGATAAGCTGTCATGTAAAATATTTGAAAATTAGTACCGATATCCGATTTATACCAATTTAAACCAAAAGTAACTATGCTATTGGGGCCACTCACAAAGTGTGATTGTGATTTTTCATTGGGAATACAAAGTGATTTTCTAATAATGCTGAAAAGCCGATTTTGACCGGTTGCAACCAACAGTAGGGATGCTATTGGGGCCACTCACAAAGCGAGATGGTGGTTTTAATTGGGAAAATAGAAAATGTTTAATAATGCTGGGAAGCCGTTTTGGACCGATTTAAACCAACAGTAAGGATGCTATTGGGGCCTCTCATAAAGTGTGATTGTGGTGTTTCATTGGGAAAACAAAGTGATTTTACACAGTAAAAATACATGAAATTTATTGGCAACGTATTCAAACAAGTAACTCAATAAATTATGACATAATGGTTCTTTCAATCTAATTTTCTATTTAAATGAACGTTAACAATCATTTCACTGCTCTGCATTCAGAATTGAATCCTATATCATTTACTTTTCCAAAATCCTTTTAAATTTAATCGAAATGGCATCTAAAAATATACCCCTCAAATAGTATTCAATTACATGTCCTTTAAAATTACATGCATATAACGTAAAATCATTTGACCGCTGCTGCTAGCATGCAAACATCTTGTCGACGTTCGCCCACGCCACAAGACTTGAGTCCTATTTTGACATGTTTGTGATGCCGCACCTCCGCTACATCAGTGGGCGCTACGACCGTTGGACTTGAGTGTCTAAGCATTGAAAAATTTGCAATCAAGACTCTGATGTGTGTACAGTATGTACACAGTTTTATGTACCTCAAAAGTACGGCTAAATTTTTAGAGCTGGTGCAGGAATATTTTCTTAAAATATTCCCCACCAAAGGATCCAAATCAAGCGCTACGAGGATTGGTAAACAACAACGGATTGTTGAGAAACTAATTGCATCGTTGTTGGATTATGGAGAGGCAAATCATGGGCAAAGTGCATCTTCTCTTCGTTAATAAGTTTCACGATTATTACGTTTTTATCAGAAGAAATCGGAATGAATTAATCCATTGTTAAATGAAATTTTGTTTTGTTATTTATTTCGTCCGCAGTAAGGGGAGTTTAAGATACATAACCTATAATTTGATTGCAAATAGGTGTTTTAAACTAACATGTTGTTGGAATTTTATAGTACATGTGAAATGCAATTTTATTAATATGAAAATCTTGTAAATTTCAAACCGCATGTAAGTTTTAGTTTTGTGTGATGTAGCACATTTGTTACATGTAATGAAACTGAAATTTCATGGTTTATTGGAAGTGTGTACATAATGCTAAAAAGCCGATTTTGACCGGTTTAAACCAACAGTAAGGATGCTATTGGGGCCACTCACAGAGTGTGATAGTGGTATTTTATGAGGAAAACAAGTCAATTCATCTCAACGCCTGAGAGCCAACTTGGACCGATCTACACCAACAGTACGGATGCCGCTGTAGTCACTTAAAAAATGGGACAGTGGTTTATTTGTTCCAAGATAGGGTGGCCCGACGAGCATGACGAACGAATAATTTGGATCACAATTAATTATGTACTCACCACCGACCCATCTTACCCGGCGAACCACGACTTTTCATGCTCACTCGATCACTCGCGCAACGAACAATAGGCAACCGAAACAATAGACAAAACGCTACGCCCGATAACAAAATATTGCGGAACGAAGTGTCGACACAACCGATTCAACCAATTAAACTGATGGTCGACGCAAACCTATTAAAAATAAATTTTATTAATATAAATACAATGGGTAACAATTACCTGTCTTGCTCCATGTCCTTGAGAGCACTTACTACCTCACGAGTCGCCTGTACCCAACTCCGCAGGCGTCCGTCCAGTTTCTCACTGAAACCGTTCCATATAATGACATCAAAACTTTTCCGCAAACAACAGAACGAACACTCTTTATGTACCAAGCGGCTTATTCAGATCGAGAGCGCACACAACTTCTTCGAAAAAAAATTAGATACCGAGCTATGCCCGATAGTAAAGGCAGTTCGCAACAAAGCATCAAACACGCACTCACGCCACCAAACAATAAATGCCGCCTTCACATCATTATTTTACTTCCCACAATCACACACGCTTTTGGTCATTAATTATTGCCACACCTTACCGGCTGTTTTATTGTTCTTCTCGTTTCACAATATCATACAATACATCATATGTACAATAGATACTGCGCTACGAACGTTGAACTTCGCAACAAAGCACCGCTCGCGGACTCGCACAATAAATAACCGACACAATAGATAACGCGGTACGCCCGATAACAAAACCGACATCAATTTCATACGATGCATATGGCAAACACCCAATCAATCACGATCGAATATCATTTTTTTTTCTTGTTTTCTTCCCTTTCTTCGCTCACTCGATCACTCGTGCCACCGAACAACTGTTCACCGCCGATGTTTGAAACAGACCTCCACAGATATTGGCGTAGTCTGTATTTCCTTTTAAGACAGATGGCTGCGCGTTTCTAAGAATGGCTAGAATTTCGGCTTAAAATACCGTAGGACCATTTTACCCATTGGTATGGCTAGTTTAGTCCTCGGTCCATACACTCCAGCCCAAGTTCTATCACCCATTTTAGAACCGTCTGTGTAAAATACAATAGATCCTGGCGAAACTGTTGGCTCAACATATTCCCACATGTTCCAATCATTGATCGTTACTTTGTTTGGTATATCTAAGATGGGTTTTTGTTGCATCCAGTCTTTATTTTGTGTCACCAACTCGGATTTATGTATGTTGGACATTTTTTTTTAATTATTTGTGAATGTCCTGTTATGTCACTCTCAAAGATCCTTTTGTTCCTTTTAAGTTTTAAGGCACTTTTACTGCATCTACCTGTACAAATTTATGCAAGGGTTACAGGGGTTGTTTTGGTTCTAGGCCACCAGACTAGAGAAGCATATCGACATCTTGGGTCTTATGACTACCAGATACATCCATCGGATTATTCTAGGTGGCCTCAGTCCCCATTTCTTCCCCAATCGCTCTCCGACAGGCTCCAAAGAGCAGCAGTTGCTTTGTTGTACAACATGCTCTAAGTGTTTGCCCCAATTCAATTTCCGCTCTAGTATGACTCCTTGATATTTAACCCGAGGAACGAAAGTCGACTGTACCCCATCTAAAAAGACGGTGCCTCTTTTTTATGTTGATAAGTCTTTTTCTTGTAAAAAATTACAACAGTTGTTTTTGGAAGAGTTTACATTCAGCCCCTCCATCCTGCACCATGCAAGGAGCGTAGTTTAATGCTGATAACATTCTGTCTGATAACAATAGCTCCCCGTATTATTATTACGATGTCATCTTCGCCTCGCCTATGACTTCATTTGCCACCAGTTATTCAGCAGATCATCAACAATTAATGACCACGAAAGTGGTGAGGAGCACACCTCACTTGTGGACAGCCCTTTGATGTACCGCTTCAACTGTTGATTCGCGCGCGCACACGGCGCTGGCGCGTACGCTGGCGTTTGCTGGCGCACTTTAATCTAGAGACTATGCAGCGATGTGTCAGCGTCACAAGTCTACGATGGAGCCATGAAAGCCCCGTTTATTCATAGTTGGACTGATTCAAGCATGTGAAGCATTATCAAGAGCACCTTCAATGTCAAGGAATACACAAAAGGCCACTTCTTGTGTTCGATGCTTTTTCATTTTTTTGTGTGGAGGTGTGACAGAGTGTCGACTTGCCTCTGTATTTTCAAATACGAGCTTTTAATATGATCATCCACTATTCGACATTTGAAGAGAGATGTAGAGTAGATCATCCACTATGTTCTCCATTATTTTTAATATAATAGAGGTTAGGCTTATGGGTCTGTATGCCTTAGCTAGTGTTTTATCCCTTTTGCCGTTCTTGGGTATGAAAATAACTCTTACCCTTCACCACCAAACGGGAATATAGCATTGTGTCATGCAACTAATAAACAACTGAACTAAGACCGGGACAATAATTTCCCTTGCGTGCTGCAAAAGAGCAGGGAAGAGACCGTCTTCCTCCGTGGCTTTGAAAAGTTCGAAGGAATTGATTGCCCAGTCCATCGTTGATGAGAAAATTTTACGGGTTTTCGAGTGCATCACACCTGTTCATAGTTCGTCCAAGATTCACCCTAAACTGTCCCACTTCATTTCCATCAGAAGCAACTGAGCCTGGAAAGTGACTTTCCATCATTACTTTCAATGTTTCTGAAGGACCTGTTGTAAAAATACCATCGTCCCTCTTAAAAATGTCAAGGCCATTTGAATGTTCCTTGCAAAGGACTTTCTGCAGCCTGGCAGCTTCTGGAGTGCATTGGATGTTTTCACACAATGTTTACGTTTGCTTTTCCTAATTTCGTTATTATATTCGGTTAGTCTTCCTATAATGGCTCCAATCCGACGTTGCTTTTGCTCGATTAAAGAGTTTCCTTACGTTCCTCCTCATCTTTTGCAAAGCGTTGTTCAACCAAGGAAATTTTCTGTTTGAAACTCTTTCCCTTTGTGGACAATTTTCATAATATGATTCAAGAATTTTGTTTGTGACCATTCTAGAAGCTTCTTTTAGTTGTTCTGCTGTTCATAAATTTTCGCCCAGCAAGGGTTGTTTGGTCGCAAGAATTTGTTTAAAGAGATCCCAGTTGGTATTCCTGAGGTGTCTATAGAATCCCCTCAGTTCTTTTCCCTTCTCTATTTCGAGGGTGATATGTTTATGGTCTGAGAGTAATTCCTCGTCGGATACTTCCCAAGAGGAAATCCTATCCTACACATTTGACTACACATTGTCAGGTCAAGTACTTCTTGTCGTCTCGAGCTAACAAAAGTTGGTTTGTTCCCCATATAGCATATATCAATTTTATTTGCAAAAATATATTCTAAAAGGGACTCACCTCGTTTTTTGACGTCACTACTTCCCCACACAGTGTGGTGAGCGTTGGCGTCACAGCCATTGATGAACTGTTCATTTCGCTTCCGTTGACAAACTCGATGATCAGGGACGGTAGAGTTTCTTCTTCATCACCAGGAAAGTAAATGGGAGTAAAATTAAAGTTACGTCCGGAGGCGTTCGAAGGCTTTTAAAAAACGCTGCTCGGTCAGTTCTAACTGAGACTGATTTATTCTACTTTTTCATTATTAATCGATCACACGATCGAACCTTGGAATAGCACGTGCCACTACCTAGTACTAGCTGCTGACCCTGCTATGCACGGTCTCCTGATGGAATCTGTTCTGCTGGTGTACCGTGCCTTGGTGGTAACTTTAATCCTTCCATCTACTAGGATAGCCGCCCTTGGAGAGGGATGGATATCATCATAGAGTAACGTACATTTTGGTACTAAGTTTCCTAGCACTCTATGATTGTTGACCCACGGTTCCTGAACTAACGCCAGGTCTTCTTTGGAAAACCTTCGCGAGAGTACGCCTGATGCCCCTCTAGCATGTTGATGGTTTGCCTGAACAGCTTTTATGCTGGTCATTGAGATGATGACCCGCCTTTTTGTGATTGGCCGTCCATTGGCCTTTTCTGAGATGGCCTTTTGAGGTTTTTAGATCCACAGGAACTTCCTTTATTCATTCCCTGTAGATCTTTGTTCCTTGCTCCACGATTGACATCTTTTTTCGAATTCAGTCAAGCAGTTCCTTTTTGGGGCTCAGTACTCGACGGCGTCTGACTTTCATCACTGGTGCTTACTCTGCTTAGCCCAGGGACATGTTACTCATGGTCCACAGAAAGGCCCATTTGCGTATTTCCTGGGGTTTTTACAGGTGCTTACCAGCAACTTCCGTCTCCACCGTTCGTGCATGCTCCTTTTTGCCGCCAGTATTACTATCGCGCTGGTCAGTCCTGCCTTTCTTCACCCGCCGAAGTTGATCCTGAGTCCCACGTGTGATAACATGGACTCACCGTTCATCGTGAGGACCAGTTCGACGTCATTCCACTGGGCATAGTCCTCTGAGACCTCTCAAGATCGGACTCTGGTCGTTCTGGGTATCTATGAATGCCATTATCTCCTCATTGGATTTCGTGGCGCTTTTGGGCAGGTAGGCTACCATGATCTCCGATATAGGAATATCATTTTCGTCAACTGCTAAGAGCACCCATCGCACACTTGTATGCTGGGAGTTATGTTCTTTAACCAGTCAACTGTGGCATGGTCATGGCAGTTGATTACCAGGAAGCCTGTTTTTATTGCGCAGCCTCTGAAGATCGGTTTTACTGCTGTTCCCCGCTTCTCAACTACTTTATTGGTTATGGTAATTTGGATCTAAATCAGTGGTTTTCTTTTCGTTAGGTAGTCCTTTGAAATTATTCCTATCCGTACTTGGCTCATAACTTCCGTCTAAAGCGGTTTTTGAGTAGTGGAGGGCGATTCCTTTACATTATTGCCCTGAACTTTCGGTTTCCTGGGTTGAGTACGCTTACCTCCGGATCCCGGCGCCTTTGTCCCCCTTTTTTTGTCGGTCGAACCATGGTTTCCAGCCTTCTTGAGTTTATTCTGGACATTTATATTCCTAGATCCTAGGCTGCTCTTTGTAGCCGGATGTTCACTGAAGTAATGTTGGAAGGCTTACTGTCAGCCTTGTGTGGCCTACCCATCGGTGTGAATGCCTCCTTCATTTTCTATGGATGTCGTTTACTTTCCCCACTAAATAGATCAGCTCTGGGCCTTTTCGCTGATTCTGGCTGCGAACTAGTTTGATAGTGACGTTTACTACATCTTCCTTGCCACTATCTTCCATCTCGGAGTTTTTTGGTGTGTCCAGGTTGATTGATAGACAGGTGGACATGCTTTCCAGTGGTTTGCTGGCTAACTGGGCTTCGATTTGCTCCACAGAGTCTCCCTGGTCTGTGTCCATCTTTTCCGGCTGAGTGAGGCAGTCGGTACCATTTTTTTACTTTTATACTGTTGTTGACGATTTCAATCCCACGAGTAGCACGAGAAGTAAAGGCCACTGCGCTAAAGCCCTGCATTAGTACAGCAAGGGATCCGATACTGTGGAGTGTGCACTGGTTCCCCACAGGCTCCGTTCGTGAATGAGTAAGACCGTATTTGGCATTCGTGTGGCTACGGTCATCACCACATATATCCTCCTCTTTTACCCGGGCATGTAACCGGCAGCAATGATTCAAATTGATGTTAGAAATACATGCTGTGTATTTTTAATATCCTAGAATCTTCGTGGCGGAGTTCCAAAGTTCTTCATAGAAATACAGATAATATAAAGATAAAGGAACTTTAAGGAAGTTCTGCACAGAAATTCAGGGAAGTTCTTTATAGAAGTTCAAAGAAGTTCTTCAGAAAACTACGGAGATATTCTGCACAGAACTTTGGGGAAGTTCTTCAAAGAATTTCAGAGAAGTTCTTCAGAGAACTTCAGGGATGTTCTTCAAAGAATTTCAGATAATTCTTCAGAAATTCTTAAGTGAAGTTCAGAGGAATTTAAGGGAAGTTTTCCAAAGGAACTACGGGTAAATTCTTCAGATAAACTTTAGGGAAGCTCTTCACAGATATTCAGGGATGCTCTTTATAGAAGTTCAGAGAAGTTCTGCAGAGAACTTCGGGGAAGTTCTTTAGAAAAGTTCAGGGAAGTTCTTCTGAGAAGGTCAGGGAAGTTCTTCTGAAGAGTCAGGGCAATTGGTTAAATTCATTGCTTTGAGGTTCCAAATTATTCGTATGTATCCGTTCTTAGAGCACCAAAAATGAAATGAAATTGAAATGACAGGTTTATTTAAAATTCGTATATTATTTAGAAAAGGAGTGGCTGTCAATTTCACGTGACTTTGAAGAAAAATTGCAATTTTTCAATTGTGTAGGAGCGTTAGACGGAAAGCACGTTTGTATAAATGCCCCTCCAAAGAGCGTCAGGGGTTATAAAAATTATTAAAAGCAGTTCAGCATCATTCTAATGACTATGGTGAATGCTCAATACAAGTTTACTTATGTCAATATAAGAGCAAATGGAAGGATCAGTGATGGTGGGGTATTTGGCGATTGCTGTTGGGGAATCTGATGCAGAATCTTTCAATCCTAAGATGCCTGTTATGGCTCCAAAGCTGGGCAAGTTGTATGGCTCATCTGATGTGCGGAAGATCAGCTGCTCTTGAGACGTTCTGAAAAATATTTTCTCTTCATAGGTCTGCTCAGATTTGTTATTCAAGTTCCTTAAAGCCATCGCACATTTGTCATACAAGGCAGTCTTCAGCCCAAAACGTCTTCAGCGACGAGTTGGACGATTTATCCTAAACAGTTGTCCGATATTTTCAACGCAGTTCGAAAGAAGCACTGCTGGTGTTGGTTTCGATCCACTCGGTTTTTCAAGTTTTAAAAACGGGTGGCTGGAGTCAGGGATCAAAATCAAAGGTTGACCTTCGGAACTGGTAGAATCGTAATTTGCCACTCAACGTTATCGTCTTGAAAATACTTAGTACTTAAATAGGAATCAAAACCCTAACCCTGAGCTATCACTACATAGTTTAGGTGTTCCTATGAACTGTTACATAGTTTTCGAGCATATAGCTCACTATGTACTAGAAATAGCCGCACGTGTGGCGACATCTATTGTAAAATATTTGTTTTCTAAACTTTCGTACTACATGGATCGCAAAAATGTCAAAATTAGCCACTATAAAACTCTACAGAAAAAACAAAAACCAACTGCCAAATTGAAACCAGTAGGCCAAGCGCCAATCATAATGTTTTCATCGTATCGCGTTTGTGGGAAGGGACAGAAACAGAGACCGAGAGCGGAAAACGTAAATTATGATTCATAATTATAATTTCAAAGAGTCACATTTCGGTAAACGCGGTAACCGAATCTCCGGCACCCATTAATCGTGATGAAGATGGACCCTCAATTAATAAGACGAATCAGTGGCATAAATTATCGTCTGCGCGCTCTATGAAATAACCGCTTCTTGCGTTTTATTTTTGTGTCTCTTTTTTTCTGCGCAGCTCTCGATATGACAATCGAGGATTCCCGCTGATTGCTTGATTCGAGACCAATGGCAATGGGTTATAATGGATAGTATGGAGGATAGGAACAATGGCCAAGATAAATAATCGATTTAAAACGCTCGCTTACCTTTGACAGTTTGTATGATACGCCCTCGCAGACCGTATGGACCGATCGGTGCGCACTTGTGAGCAGCGTGTGTATAATTGGCTGAATAAATATTAGATTACCGCACGCTGTCGCACTCTCAATAGGTATACAAACGGCAGCATAATTAATCATCAATTAAAAGAGAGATTTGAGCAATAAAAAATGAAAAAAGTGCCATTAAATTATTAAGGCCTGTGCCAACAAATAATGTGTGATCAGCATTAAAAAATTAGGAATGAGCAATAAAAGATGAGAAAAGATCTTCGGATAATCTAATTGTGACCGGTAAATCTGTCAAATAAAGCAACAGCTATTAGTATATGTGCAATTAAATATGGCAGTATTTCCGCCAAATTATGTAATTTGAGCACTAAACTATTCGCATATGTCTTTTAATTTTGTTAGATTTTCCCATAAAAACAGTAAAATGAGCAATGGATATTTATTTATCCATTGCTCATTTTACTGTTTTTATGGGAAAATCAACAAAATTAAAGACATATGCGAATAGTTTAGTGCTCAAATTACATGATTTGGCGGAAATACTGCCATATTTAATTGCACATATACTAATAGCTGTTGCTGACTGATAGATTTACCGGTCACAATAGATTATCCGAAGATCTTTTCTCATCTTTGTTGCTCATTCTGGTTTTTGTGCTGATCTACACTGTTGTAGCTGAGAATAACTACCTAAATATCCTATTTTGTCGCGTTTTTTGTACACTTTCTGTTCCTAATATTACTTGAACATTTGGCGTGCTTTGTTTTCTGCTATACATTATGAGATTACATTTTTTAACATTTAGTTGCAATAGACTTTTACAGCACCACGTATGAAAAACTTGAATATCATTGTGAAAAACATTAATTTCATTATCGTTCTTAATTTCTAAGTACAGCTTTATGTCATCAGCATATATAAGAACATTGAGATTTTTTAGGATAAGAGATATGTCATTAATGTATAGAATGAAAAGAAGAGGTCCTAAGTGTGAGCCTTGAGGAACCCCTGACGTGACATGAATTGGATTAGACTTTTTATTATTGAACTTTACAATTAGCTGACGATCACTTAAATACGATTCAATCCAATTGAGCAGTCTCATCTCAATTCCCATTTTTCAAGCTTTAAAATCAACATTGGAATATCTAATCTATCAAACGCTTTACTGAAGTCGGTGTAAAGAGCCATTACGTAATTACCTTTATCCATTGCATTTAATGAGACAATGCTTTCAAAGCACGGACTTCAGTGTATCGATTTGGTCTTAGGTGATCTGATGGCCTGCAGCGTTCCATTTGGAGGAAAGGTAACAATAATTTTTATAATTGATTTAATAAAGCTTTTCATAAAACTTTTTTTTTTATCATACAGGTGATAGTGATTGGAGGAGATTGGCGACACTCTTCCGGTCGTTCCAAATGGTGCACGCGCAGATATTTTTGAAATATGTCTCAAGTCTAGCTATTATGGTTCTGTTTTGAGATGCTATCTTTGGTATCCAATATGCGAAATGAAGGTGACGCTGATTTCATCAATGGCTTTTGGACATAGGCGTCGGGAATGTACCACAAATTGAAGGGATCCCACATGATGCGGTGCAGATTCAATCAAATATGATTGAACAAGGCAGTTTGATTGAAACAGAATTTGAAACAGTATTTGAAACAAATATCCACCGCTTAACATCAATGGATTTGTCCAAACGTGTGATTTTGGCGCCTACCAATAAGGATATTCTTCAAATCAACCGAGCTATAATTGATCAGCAGGAGTGAGCTGCTAAAATTTATTACAGCACAGATTCAATACAAACTGAGGATGTGAACGATGTAAATGCATACTGTTGACAATTGAATTGAACTTAATCATTATTGTATCTTAATCGAATTTAGATCATGAGCAGAACTATTTTAGACAGCATAATCTGTTCAGACAAATGTCTAAACATGCCAAAATAAGAACCCTAAATTTATCGCCCTAGGAAGTAGAACACAAACAAAAACCCTAAATTTATCACCCTAGGAAGTAGAAGATAAGCACATGGCGATAAGCGTCGAGATAGAAAGACGCATGCACCGGTCAGTATTTGCATACTATTTTCGACGAAAGGAAAAAGGGAATAAAACTTTTCAGGAAGGCGATCCTCGACAGCCGTCAATCTAAAGATAGGAGGAAAGGAAAGTAGGCTATACGGAATAGGGCAATAAAACCGAAGTTTTAAAAAACAACATCGGGACGACGGTCAGCAATTAAGTGCAGGCCGAAAATGTTAGGTAAACCGTCTCAGCCCATTATGAGCATAGGTAAACATTAGTTGTAAGAATATCATGTATATATACTTTGAAATTGTTAAGAATAAATGAGTGTTCATCATGGAACGTGAGTATCCATCAGAACGTTTTCTGTAAAGCAACTAATTGCTGATCGGAATAACGAATCCGAAAGCCGAAACATTCCGAACATTTTGGTGACACTCCAGAGAGGAACGAACTATCAGCACGAGGATTTCACAAGGCTTTCACAACCATGGCAATGAAGTTTGTAATAAACTTAAAAGGCCATTGTCGGCTGTGCACTGATTCAGATTCAAAAGATTATATGGTAGCATGTGACGAGTGCTTGACATGGTTCCATTTGCATTGTGTCGGCTTAAAGACAAGACAAAAACGGAACCATAGAATTGTGCACAGTGCAGTGAGCGAGCTGCATTAGCAATAAAGGTTGCGGAACTTAGCGAGGCTCTTAGTAAGACAACAGTTATTAAACCTCCAACTGAACCTCAGGCGACAACGTCTTCAAGGACAACGTTATCATCGCCAGCGACGGCAATAAACGATGGCATCGTAGTGTATTTAAAGAGACAAGCACTACTTCAATTGCCAACTTTCTCAGGTGTGGCAAGAGACTGGCCAAAATTCAAGCAAATTTACGACCACACGACAATTGAAGGACAATTCAGCAACCTGGAGAATTTAACAAGGCTACATTCGGTACTACAAGGACCAGCTGCAAGGAGTGTTCAGCAGCTCATGCTAGATTCCCAGGATCATCGAGAGATTAGAAGAAAATTTCGGTAAACCGGAAATAATTTATCGCGATTTAGTTTCCAACATCATGCGAATCAGAAAAGAAGGAAACAACTCGGTGCTAGAAATATCGGAAGCACTAGAGAATTTAGTGAATAACATGACGGCAATGGGCAAGCGAACCTATTTACAAGATCATCGCTTGATAGATGATATTACCCAGAAGTTGCCGCAATCCCTACAGCATCAGTGGGCAGATGTTTTAATAGAAAACGTCAAAGCAGGACAGCCTTCCCTATCGGATTTGAGCAAGTGGCTAACCGTAAAAAGTAGAAGTTACCGCATGTTACAATCTTTCGGACGATCAAGTGAAAAGAGACCAGCTATAAACGTCTATCAGACATCTCGTGTTTTTTGTTGTTTGTGTAAGAATGCACATAAATTAAATCAGTGCAGTGATTACAAGGACATGAAAATTGAAGACAAAATTCGATTCGTTCGATCAGAGGAATAATGTTTCAATTGCTTGCGGACAGGCCATCGTGTGATGCAATGTAAGAATGTTCAAAGGTGCAACGTTAAGGGATGCCACAAGAAACATCATACAACACTTCACGAAAAACGGCCACAAAACCCTAAAGGGACCCAAGGAAGCCATTCGAGACATAACGAGACGGACACTGAAAGAGTTGAAACAGCAAACTATCACCAAGAGTGTAAACCGAATATTCTATACCAAATTATACCGGTAGAACTCACCAACGGATCTAGAAAAATTAAGACGTACGCATTCTTAGACCACGGTTCATCCATTACGTTAATGGATCAAAAAGTTGCTGACTATTTGGAGTTAAAAGGTATAAAAGAAATGCTTACTTTAAGCTGGACACAAAATATTCGCAAGGACATTGAAAGCAGATATGTAACAGTTAAAATTCAGGGAACCATGAATAATCAATTCACTTTGAAAGGAGTCCAAACTGTAAAGAATCTTCAATTACCTACGCAGTCCATAGATGTATAATCGTATGGATTATGAAGCGAAAGGCTATATTCGCAAGCTATCACGAGCTGAGCTAGAAAATACATATCCTCATACATTCTACCTACCACATTTCATCGTTTATAATCGAAATAAGAAAATCCAAAATCACGATTAGTTTTTGACGCATCTGCGGTAGTGCAAGGAACATCATTGAATTCAATGTTATTAAGTAGACCCGATGCAACAATCTTTATTCGGAGTATTATTACGTTTCCGAAAAGGCAAACATGCTGTTAGTGGTGACACTAAGGAAATGTTTCACCAAGTGAGGATACAAGAAGGAAAGCCCAACATTATGGAAAGATATTTTGGGATCAATGGAAAAACCAGTACCTTCCGACAATAATCAAACGATGTAAATGGACAGAAAAAATTGTTCCTCTAAAAGTCGACGATATAGTTATATATGTAGAACACGATCAAAAGGTTCTCCCAGGGACGTGGAAGAAGGGAAGAATCACAACGGTTTACCCTGACAAGGATGGACAAGTACGCTTTGCGGACGTTAAAACAGGAGATAAGATAGTTCAAAGACGTCCCGCCTTTAGATTGGCGCTGCTAGATATTCAAGAAGAAAATAAGGATAACTCATATGAAGTAAACAACACCCAAACAAACGAAGAAAACTCAAATAACATAGTACTTTGTACAGCTATAACAGAAAAACGCAAATTGGTAGATACGAGTTTTCCGAACTGGGGCAAGCGCAATAAAATCGACGAAGAAATTAAACGGAGAAAAGAATCTTTCCAACAGAAACATAACGGGAAAATACAACCAGAACGCACAAAAAGACGAATATCCTTTTCATATTCTATGCTGATTCAGACATTGCTTCTACTATTTATCATCGGTGCAGCTGTTGGACAAGAGTCTTCCGGAATAATAGCGCATGACTGTGCTGATCCAGGAAAAAATCTAACAAGCTATTCATTGTTGGAAGTGGCATCATGCCTACCACCTCTATCTAGATTAGTCACAACGGAGGAATCAATTCAAGTCCTCCAAAGAAATGCCAAAACACTCACAAAGGTTACGCAATGCAAAGTGATAATTCAATGTTTTGTTAAACACTGTGGAATGCATTCACACACATCGGACTATGAAAATGGATACGCGTATATAGTAAAGGAATTCGCAACAGAGGAGTGCATCAGGGCTCATGAATTAGCTACGGTATCTTTGTCGGAACAAACAATTTTACGAGAACTCAAGATGAATAGTACAACCCGAAGCGAAACGCTAATCGCTGGGAGTGTTCATGGAAGTAATTGTAATGGAGAAACCTATCGAACGCCTACCTACACGTGGACAAGTGCCTTAGTTTACTATTGTTATGAAATTACTTTAAGCGATTACATAGCAAATGTTGATATGGAACTTGATCAGATTACACTACGAAGGGGATTAATTTGCACGTATTCTGCTGGAAAATGTTTAGATGCTGAAGAAGGATATCTAACATGGGATGTAGATTTGAACAAAAGATGTGAAGATACGGAGTTCGAAGTGATTTATAAAGGGAAGATAGAGGAAAAATTTACTAAATCAAATCATCGATCGATAACAGTTTATAGCACAATATCAGATAGTCATCTATTTTCGATCAAGGCCAATGACGCGACACGAATATGTGGATACAATGGTTATACAACTGAACATAATCGCATTCTTATACTAGAAACTAATGAAATACGATCGCCGTTCACCAGAAAAATAGCATCCTCGAATAATTATGATATCTTCACATATTTCAATTCGAAAATAACCTTCATAGAAAGCTATTTCGGTCAAAAGATTAATGATATGTATTACTCGATAATATCTGAAATATGCAAAATGGATAAGTCTTTAATGGAAACAAAACTCACATTAGCCAGACTAAATCCGACTGAATTTGCAACAGCAATTACTAAGGAGCGAGGATACACGGCAGTAGTAGCCGGAGAAGTACTTCATGTCTTGAAGTGCAAACCAGCGTATGTGCTACTACGATCGACCGAAAGGTGTTACCAAGAAATACTAGTAATTCATAACAATGAATCAGTATTCATCGCACCCGTTACAAGAGTACTCCAGCAGAGAGGCACCGAAATTGATTGCACACCGCTTCTTCCGGCAAAATTCATGTTAGGAGGAAGGTGGTATACGACTGATGGAAGGTTTCGAGAATCAACGGCCCCGGAAAAATTGTCTACGGAAATAGTTACAAGCTGGACTTATACATCGCTTCCAAGTCTCATGAAATCTGGAGTATAGAAAGTGTTAAGAGAATGAAAAATATGATATACGAACAAGGGGATTATCAATTGCCTCATCAGTTTTGCACAGAATTTTAACGAATCAAAATTCAAACCATCAAGGATTTCGTTTTGACGTCTTAGTGGCGGAAAATATAGTGGAAGGAGTCGTAAGCCAATATTGGGTAAAGATCTTATCATGGTCTAACTGGTTTGGAAATCTGTCATCAACGGTATTAGGAGCATATCTTATTGTACGAGCTATAAAATTCATCATTGATACGGTGATTCACGGACGGATTTTATACGATATATATGGATTTGGATGGCAGCTCGGTGCCTCATTGTGGGACTCGTTCACCAACTTCTTATCGCATCGCCACGCAACAAGAGGTTTTCAAAATACTTTTAAGGCAAAGTATTTCACTCGAATCTTGAAGCTGTAAGTGTCATTTTAATTAAAAAATTTCCAATATTTCCGAAAAAAATACTTTTGAAACTGGAAAAACACGGAGTACATCCGAAAAGGGCCAAAACTTATTAAGTTATCAAAAAAATCAATATTAAATCAGTAATATCTTCTAAACGGTGCATCTTAGAAAAATGTTACCAAAGTAATTTTTGCTTGCAAATTTGATGTACTTTCATAAAATTAGGGTGACAAACTTTTTTGACTTTTCTTAATAGCTTTTTTGAAAATTGTAATTTTTTTAAAAAATTTTTTTTCATTGTAACCTATTTTTCTCCAGAACAATCCACTGTGCACTAGATAGCATTTTCAATCAGCTATAACATAAGGATAATTAAAAAATTATTGACATGTCACTTTCAAGGGAAAATCTATATTTTAATTCAAAACACAAAAACCAAACTTTTTTTTTACCGTGCATATTTTCTCCATATAGCACCAACAATTGTCTAAAACTTCGCCCAAGACACCAAACCAATCGGACAAACCGTTTCCGAAAGACAATTTTTTGAAGATATCATGTGCATTTTTCATAGGCCCTTCTCATAAGTAAGGCTAGATTCAAAATGGCGAACCAAGTATGCAAAACGGCGTTTTTCTTCCCCAAAAACTTGTATGCAAGGTTTTATGCAAATCAAAAAATACAAAAAATAAAAACTGGAAAAATTTCCCACTTGTTCGTGGAATCGCTCAAAACCAACAGTGGTAGAAGTAGGAGAACAAGCACCCTTTAGGGGAGATATTTACCCTCAATTAAATTGAATTTACATAATGTAAATCTACTATTATATTTACAGGGGCAAGAATGTTGACAATTGAATTGAACTTAATCATTATTGTATCTTAATTGAATTTAGATCATGAGCAAAACTATTTTAGACAGCATAATCTGTTCAGGCAAATGTCTAAACATGCCAAAATAAGAACCCTAAATTTGACGCCCTAGGAAGTAGAACACAAACAAAAACCCTAAATTTATCACTCTAGGAAGTAGAAGATAAGCACATGGCGATAAGCGTCGAGATAGAAAGACGCATGCACCGCCGCGTCAGTATTTGCATACTATTTTCGACGAAAGGAAAAAGGGAATAAAACTTTTCAGGCAGTCGATCCTCGACAGCCGTCAATCTAAAGATAGGAGGAAAGGAAAGTAGGCTATAAGGAATAGGGCAATAAAACCGAAGTTTTAAAAAACAACATCGGGACGACGGTCAGCAATTAAGTGCAGGCCGAAAATGTTAGGTAAACCGTCTCAGCCCATTATGAGCATAGGTAAACATTAGTTGTAAGAATATCATGTATATATACTTTGAAATTGATGAAGTTTTTTTCAGAAGCAGATAATTTATCATCTCCATGCGAAGCGCTAGGAGCGGACAGTAATTTTATTGCTAGAACAAATAGACATGAAGAGAAAGTGTATTGATAGATCCGTAAGGGAACGGCAGGCTTTTGAAATTGAATAGATGTAATTTTGAAAACGAGCGGAGGGCATTTGAACGGTAGTATACGATCAGGCACATAACCCTTTGTCATACTACCCTATGCAGGATACGCAAGGGGGGAAATCCCCCTTAACTTTGAAATTGTTAAGAATAAATGAGTGTTCATCAAGCCATTGGAACGTGAGTATCCATCAGAACGTTTTCTGTAAAGCATTAGAAAGATCCTTCACCAGGCATAGGTTCAAATTGTCGAATACTAGCTCGAAGATATTTCTGACTAATTGCTGATCGGAATAACGAATCCGAAAGCCGAAACATTTCGAACACATACCCTGTGGAGTACCTATACACCCTAAATTCTTCTGGAGTTCCTCCTCACGTTTTGTGTTTGAAGCTTAGAACAATCGTAATGCTGCTATGTAACTTAAATCCTAAACATGGTTTATGCAATGGGACACGAATGGTAGTCAAAGCCCTTCATGAATCTTTCATCACGTGTGAGTTCATATCTGAATCTCACAGAGGTGATGTAGTGTGTGTCCCACGAATCAACTTTGCTCCAAGCGATTCAAATTATCCATCCAACCTTAAGAGACGCCAATTTCCGGTTATTCCAGCATTTGCTTTGACAATTAACAAAGCGCAGGGACAAACGTTTGAGCGTGTGGGTTTTTACTGAATAGCCCAGTTTTTTCTCATGGACAGTTGTATGTGGCACTTTCACGCTCAAAAAATCCCGAATTCATCAAAATTTGTATCAAGAGTACGGAGGGACAAGGCTGCGAAGATAACGATGTTTGGTTTACACGAAATTATGTGTTTCAAGAAGTTTTTTTCTAACTAGATTGTCTTTATAATAAATGTAAAAGTAAATATATTTTCTATGGTTCAATAAGAGAATTGATTTTTTTTTATTTGCGAGTCCTATTTTTTTCAATACACAGCAAAAATGGTATTGTATTTTACATCAAATATGTTGCAACCAGTTCAAGGCGTTAATTGTTTAATATCATGTTTTTCGGTATATTTCGGTTTTTCAAAAAAAAAAAATGTATCATGGATGAAATTGTATTTGTGGAAATTGTAGTTATGGTCCGACGAGCGTTAGCGAGTTGGACGGCAAGCGTCTGCCCGGTATAATGCAATCGTAGTTTTCTGCAATTACTGTTATTGTGCATTATGAGTACGTAATGTTTATTTATTTATTTATTTATTTATTTATTTTGTCGTCAATCAATAGTAGACCGTTTTGTTACAATAGTGCTTACATTTTATGTTTCACTTATATATACAGTACGCCTTAGAAGACTAACACATCAGATTTACATTTTTGATGTTTTGAATCGTTCGTTATTATCTAATTGAATTGAAGTATTGTTTTAGTTTTGTTTTGGTCATAGTGAAGTCTACATTTTCTCCATGCTTATTGTAAGTTGCCATCATCTGATTCAGAGGTCCGAATTTGGCGTAATTTGTACGATGATGACTTGTTATAAATATATTTCTATTTCGTAGTTGCCGCGACGGTATGTAAAAATTAAGTTTTGACAAAAGTTCTGCTGAATCAATGCGTTGCGAAACAATATCATTTACGAATGATACTAATGCAAATTCACGGCGCTCTTTTAATGATTGGATGCTGATGAGCATGCAGCGGGCTTCATAAGATGGAAGCGGAAACCTTGTCCAACCTAATTTACGAAGTGCATACAGTAAAAATTGCTTCTGCACCGATTCTAGTCGTTCTTCATGGGTGACTGAAAATGGTGACCAAACTACGCTACAATATTCCAGTATTGACCTTACATATGCAATATACAATGTTTTTATTGTGTACGGATCATGAAAATTGTAACAGAATCGTTTTATAAATCCAAGCATATTATTTGCTTTGTTGATGATTGTATTGTAATGATCAATGAAAATTAGTTTCGAGTCCAAGATAACTCCTAAGTCCCTTGTTCTTTTACATTTTTCAACTGGCTGATTCCCTAGATTGATAGTTATGTCTGGGGTGTTTCGTTTCCTACTAAAAGCTATCGAATTACATTTTTTTATGTTCAGCTGTAAAAGACTTTTGTTGCACCAAGTATAGAAATCATTTATTTCTTTCTGGAATGTCATGATATCTTCTTTGTTTCTTATTTCTAAAAATAATTTTATGTCATCAGCGTAAATAAGAAATTTAATGTTTTTGAGAATAAAGGAAATGTCATTTACAAACAAAATGAATAAAAGGGGACCTAAGTGAGAGCCTTGGGGGACTCCAGAAGTGACCTTAATAGGATTTGATTTCTTCCCTTTGAATCTAACTATTTGTTGACGGTTAGTAAGATAGGATTCGGGCCATCTGAGGATTCCTGCCTCAATTCCCATTTTTCGCAATTTGAATAGAAGCATGGGTATGTCAATGCGATCAAAAGCCTTGCTGAAGTCTGTATAAAGAGCTTCTACATGGTTGCCATTGTCCATTGCTATCAGTGAGTAGTTGACGAATTCCAATAAATTTGTGCTAGTTGATCGTCCTTTGAAGAATCCATGTTGCTTCTTAGTCAGTCTATTTTTGATTTGAGAAAACAATTTTTCATTGATAATTGCTTCAAAAAGTTTAGGAACACAAGAAATAATGGCAATTCCACGATAGCTACAAATGTCCGATTTTTTTCCACTTTTAAAAATAGGTACTAGATAGGAACTTTTCCAAAGTTTGGGAAAAATCCCAGATTCCAGTGACATATTAAAAAGCCAAAATAAAGGTGCTGTGAGTTCTAATGCTAAGTTCTTCATAAATACGGGTGGTATTCCATCAGGGCCAGAACCTTTGGAAACGTCTAATTTATTCAAACCTTCCAAAATGTCTTGAAATTTGACTTGACTAACTCCAATGTCCCTTGAAAATTCTGGGAAGAAATTGAAATATTCATAATCGCGATCTTCTTCATCAAACGTGGTATAGATTTCTTGGAAGAATGTTGCAAATATATTGCAAATTTCTTCCGCGTTATCACCAACATTTGAGTGTAGATGCATTCTAGATGGGAAATTGTCAGATTTCAGCTTAGTTACCTTCACCTATGATCTGTTATGCACTTAAAACGGTTTGGTGAAATAGTCCGCCATTGCACATTGGTCCGAAAGGGCGATTTTCAGGAATAAAATAAAAAGTGCACTTAGATGACGTGTAATCGATTTGGTGTCTTCAAAGAAGTTTTTGGTAAGATTAAGGCGCATCTGAAAAAGGGGTCGTCCATAAACTGCGTTCATCGGGGCACGATTTATTTTTTTTAACTTTTTTGTGTGACGTTTTAGGCTTTTGAAACATTCTACAAAATTGTAGAACTCACAATTTCCATAAACTTTGCACAAAACACCAACTTGTTATCTTGTTTTTTTATTGAGATATGAAGCATTTTATATGGGAACCCCTTAAAAATTGGTTTTTTAGCTCTAACTTTTTTCTTTGATTTTTTCTCGGTCTACTATGTTCTAAAAAGTTTTTCCTTTTACGTAAACACACAACATTTACGAAGACAGCAATACGCTATCTTTTAGAACTGAAATGATACAAGCATTTTGTTGTTCAAAATATGCCATTTTCCAAGGGTTATATCTCAAAATGGCGCAAACATTTTGGAAACAAAATTACGTGATATTATGGTAAATATTTTACTTAACATTTAAATGTTTTAATATATGGGGGGTAATTGATAATTACTAGGTGGGCATGTATCAGAGAAGTGTGGTTTTCGGTAAAAATACAGTCTTCAATGAGCTTTGCAATTGTAATTTCTTACTTTGAGTTTTCCGCGGCGATCTATGGTGAAGAAAGTTTTTCTTTTCACAGAAACACACAAAGTTTTGGATGATGGCTGTACTCTAGCCTTTAAATTTGAAAAGATACAGGCATTTGTTTTTATCGAAACATACTGTTTTCAACAATAACAATGAAGGGAGGCGACATGCAACATACTATGTGTTGAGGAAATCAAGTATTCATGGAATCTCAGGAAGAGAAAATTATTCACTATCCTAACAATCGTTGCTGAGTACGGTAATAAAAAACAATAATTATCAATCGGAAAAGTGTTTGAAGAAAACTTCAAGCCGAAGAAATAAACAGCTACAAAAGAACGAAAACAATTTGCAAGCAAACCATCCGAACAATTGTTCCTCTGTCTTGGTGAGTTCCCTTTCGGAAGCTGAAACTGAACACTATGATTGCGAATGATTTTTTTTTATAGAAATGTCCATCACAATATCCAATATCCAGAAAGCGTTCAATTTCTGGATATTGGATATTGTAATTGACATTTCTATAAAAAAAATCATTCACAATCATAGTGTTCAGTTTCAGCTTCCGATAGGGAACTCACCTAGTCAGAGGACCAATTGTTCAGATGGTTTCCCGACCAGAAGCGTATAACATAAAAATAACAAAATTATAACAAACCTTGTTACGACTAATTGATTATGATATAAATTTGTTTAATAATTGTGAGATAATTTGTTTGTTTAATAAATCGAGAGATAATTGTGTGCTTCAACACCTCGAAGTTGCCATAGAGGGTTTTTTCACACCCATCAACGCCGCAATTCGTAGAAAATTACATGCCTCCAATACGACAAGAATAGAAATAGCCACTCGAATATGTGAAATAATTACACCTACCAGTTGTAGTTTCCAGAATCCACAATTTTCTATAGTTGCTCCATTTTTCTTATCCGAGGTGCTCAATGCGTGAAATTTCAAACCGGACACTATACGATATTAATTTTATGCAAAAAATAAAATTGCTGCCTCCTAACAGCGCCGTTGTTTATTTGATGGCGTTAAAAAAATTTCAGCCAAAGCCAAGTGACAGCCCAACAGTCCGCTTTGAGTAGTTTTGCGAAAGGCGCCTTTCACTTGTATTGAAAATTTACTACGTTTAAAATACCTCCCTCTGGGTAAAATTGGCTGTTTCAATTTAACTTCAAGTAAAAACAAGTGGAAATATATTTGGTAGTGACTGAAATCGTGCGGTGTTAAAGTATACAAATAAATTTATTATCTGTAGAGTTCTGAAAATGTTTCATCAAATAGAAAACTAATTGTTTGATATTTATTTTTAATTATTCAAGAGCCATAAGTGCTTCTTACTTTATAAATAGGTAAAGAGTATAAAGTGATTTGCTATTTTGTTTTTCCATTTAATTTATCGTCGTTTTGAGATTAATTGATTGTGCTTTATGTTATCGTGAGTTATTGCTAGAACGAGCAGAAAAAAATAATTGATCCCGTTATCTTTTCAGATGCTGCTTTGATGTGAGGAAAAGTTCCGGCAAATTTATTTCGCTAACAGCTAATTCCATTTGTTTAGTTTGTGTCGAGGTCGTGTTATAAAATAGAATTCCTTACCGAAGTGGTGGATTCTCTGACCGTGATGTTGTACATATTGGATTGAAGCATGGAAAGAACGATTTAGTTAATATCCGTGTACTGCTAACAATCCATCAAAGAGAACAGAAAAAAGGATTAATCCAGTATTGCTTGTGTATTTATTTTCGGGTATGCGTATGGTAAATCTTCGAACTGTGATACACCTATATTGATGAGTGTTTTAGCGACTGTATATAATTGAATTATAATCGCTATCTCCAATACCATTGTTCTTTGAAAAACCAATTTTAGTTTTCAATAGAATTTTCGAATATGCTTTCAACACACCAAACTGGATTAAACACGCCAAACACGCGAACAAAATGTTTTGTTAAACCAACTAAACGCGTTTGTTGAAATAATGAACAATGATGAAGTAATTCAAGAAAACCATTTAATTGAAATAAAACTTCAGGGTTTACAGAATTGAAGAGCGTGTTTTATTGTTGAAAGCAAAATATTTTCTTAACCCAACTAAACACATTTGCTGAAATAATGTACATTGATGTGCTAATACAACATAACCATTTAAGTGGAATAAAACCATGTGTCATAGAACTGAATGTCATGTTCTTTTGTTTTTTTTCTTTTCTTGGGCTTATATGTAGCCCATGCCAACCCAATCCGGAAGGCCAGTTATCTGCAAAGAGAATAACTCGTTGATAATCTGTTTTAAAAATTATAATTGATTATGTTTAAACTCACATTAGAAAAGCAGTATGAAATGTGCGCTCATTAATTTTTTTGTTACAACAATAAATTAACCACTTTCGTTTACATGAATGGGATCACGCAAAAAAATACGTAGTTATACCAATGCAAAATAGGAGTCAATTCAACTAAAACTTTGGTTTAAATATGGATCAATAAAACTTTGTCTTAGGTAACTTTGTGAAATTCATATTACTTAAGTAAATTATCAACCTGGTTTGTTACTGATTAATGTATTTATCTTGTTTTTAGCCAAGTATAGCTTACCAATTTATATCTTAAAACTTCAACCTAAAATTAGCATTCTCCTATAGAGTGTATCGATCAATGCAGGAAGCGACTCCGACAGCGATATGAACATGAATGACGATTTTTTTTTATTTTAAAGGACTTGTGGGAATTTCGTATGTTCCGGGTCACTTAGGACGGCAGAGGACAGCGAGACTAAATAAATAACGCGACGTTTACGGACAAGGAAAAACAACTGGTCTTTTTATTGCGCAGTAACGAATGAATACAAAATCTCTCTTTCTTCACTTTCTCGCTCTCCAATAAGGTGGCAGTGCTGCCACCACACTACCCCCTACCAGTTATGCCAGGAATCGGACTCGATGACCCGAAGGCGTAACTTTGATTCATGTTTCCGAAGACGACTCGAGTTGCTGATTACAGGAATACGCTGGCTTCAATCTATCGATGGATATCCTTTGCTCCTTTCCTTTCATTAGTATAATCATATATTTGTCTCCCCGTTCAATCACCTCGAAAGGACCTTCGTAAGGATGTTGCAGTGGTCTTTTCACAGTATCAACTCTGACGAAAACTCCTTTGCACGTCTTGAGGTCGTTGGGTAGAAACACACGCTGCTTTGAGTGATGCGCACTTTCAATTGGCTTAATGTTTTCTACGACACTACGGAGTGATTTATTGAAATTCGATGGGTCGTTATCGTCAACTGCAGAATGTTCGAAGAACTCTCCTGGGATACGAAGAGTTTTTTTTTTTTTTTTTTTTTTTTTTTTTTTTATCCCCATAGGATTGCAATGATCGGGGTTGGTTTTTGAAAACTCTCAAGTGATTATGCCGGAAGGATTAGTCTATGGTGACCGAATAAACACCGGGCTTTCGAAATCAGCTCACATAATCTTCTTGAAAATTTTTGGGATTCAGTATCAGTCAGTGTACGCGTTTTGTTGTCCAGGTATTTGTTAAAGTCCGTGTTTTTTGTACTTTGTCCGTGTCATTACGTTGTTAGTGATATTCGTGTCAGTGCAGTTTTTAGTATCTGCGCAATTTCATACAGTACAGGTGTGACAATGTAATAGCTATCTCCCTTATTCTACGCTCCCAAATGAACAAAGTATTTGACGTTAGACTCATCGGGAAAATAAGCTGCTCTGTTGGACATGGGTATTTGCGGGCGGTCTTTTAATATATAGTTATGTTTGTATGTATTATGTGTATGTTGTTTTGGAAATGTTAATTGATTTACTTACCCACACTGTTGTTATTACTTTTGATTTGTTTTTTTTTTTTTTTTTTGAGGGTATCTAGCTGGAGCTGCGTGACAGCTTGGTTGTCAAGACTAGACCCTTTCCCAACGTCACCTATACTATGACCAATACCTTAGAAGCAAAAGCCTATGTTGGCCGCTTGAGCACTAATTGAAGTATTTGGTATTGGACAGTAGTATTTTTCAAAATTTCAGTTTCAATTTTCCCGCGATAATGTTTTGTTATGCAGTCGTAAGATGGAAGCTCCAATTAATACCTAAAATAAAGCCACCAGTGCTGAAGTCATCTCTGTACCGTATGCAGTCGTAAATAGATTTCTAAAAATATGTAAATTGCCAAACAATAATTCTTAGGGACGACATCCAGGCCTTTGATGTAGTCTATGTTGACAACTAGTAGTACTGAAGTCAACCCCAAGAAGTACTGCAACAAGAGTATACACAAAATTTATTATTCATACAGCGAATGATATTTCTAGGCAATTGCGATGGTGCGCCTATGTTGGCCACTTACAGCACTGAGGTATCTTCTAATAATACTTCCAAACGATTGAATTAGTATGTAATGAGCTTCCATTTTAAAGTGTGTTATAAGGGTCAGTCAGTCAGGTTGTTTTATGCCAATTTACCTTAGTTTTCCGATGATCCAGACTCAGGAGTACCGAGCTAACATACATACCATCTTCCTTTCCATTACATACGGCTCACGGTTTGATGAATTTTACCTGGACGGCATTCAGCTCTTGAAACCCGGAATGAACATTTGTTGCCTCACGTTCTATTCCATCAGGTACTTGAACCTCGGCCATGATGGTTGTAAAATCGCATGCAGAGAGTGAGTAACATAGAAATTAAAAGAGAATAATTTAGTATTAGTAGCATGCAGGATTTATGTGGGATTATTGGTGATATTTTCATAATGGCTTCTCATTTTTCTGACTAAAAAGTTTGAGTCATTCCAAACTAACCATCAAGGAGAGAAAAAAAAAATACTGGCTTGAACCCCACATTACAGCCTACTCTACAGCCTGGGATCTAGTTGCTATCCCGAATATAAAATATTTCGAATAATAACCTATCACTTTGTCCGCCTTAGTCCGTTCTTGTCTTCTGCTTAATTCAGTTAAATGCTACTTGTGGAATCGTTTACGTTTACTTGTCTGTTCATTGCCTTCTTTTAATTTGTCTAATACTAATCTCTAAGTCGTTTATTCGCTTCAAAGTCTGACAGCAAGTGCAGCCTAACAATCTTGGTCTGCTATTAGATTCACTTTTCGGTGGCAAGTTAAAGCTTCTTCACGCCTAGTCCCTATCTATTATTGAAAAATTATCGAGAAAGAAGCCGTTAAAAGATTGTTTATATACCATTGTTATAATGTGTGCTATTTTTATTATAACTCTTTGAAATGAGAAATAACAAAATAAGAATGGTGCCACGTTCGTAGTTTTAATCAAACTTCTACTCAGTGAATCTAACAGTCGGTTTCCTACATATGTAAATAATCTTTAACACAGTGTTTATCAATATATACCTGTCTAGCTAGATTTATAATTAAGCGTGGCTTCAGCTCATCATGTCAGGGAACGCTAAGAAAGGTGCCGCAGCCCAGAAGAAATCCCACATCATTATTAATGAGGAAAGAGCCCCACCAGACCGCACCAGCATTCAAGGCTCCCAGACAGGATGTCCGTTGGTTCACATCTGTAAAATCAGTGCATCAATGCCAGATATGTGACGCGGCATTAAATCAAAATATTCAAGATGTGATACTACCACGTCAGGATATGTCTTTGGTTACCATCTCAATGCTGATGGCATAGGCCCTCCCATCGCGGCCAGATCACATATCCGAGGGGAGGGTCTCCTGGGATACGAAGAGGTTGGCCATAAATCATTTCAGCTACGGAACAGTTCAAATCATCTCGTATGGCAGAGCGCAATCCAAGCAAAATTAATGGTAGTTCTTCACTCCAGTGCAACGGATCAACACACATCACTGCGGATTTCAAGGTACGATGAAAACGTTCTACCAGACCGTTTGCTTGTGGGTGGTAGGCTGTGGTGCGCGTTCGGACAGTCCCGAGCCATTTAGTCAGTTCCAGAAAAAGTTGCGATTCAAATTGTCGGCCTTGGTCAGAGCTTATAGTTTCCGGAACGCCAAAGTGAGATACCCATGTGTTGCAGAATGCATTTGCAACAGTTTCCGCAAGCATGTCCGGCCACGGTACTGCTTCAGGCCAACGGCAGAATCTGTCCACCATTGTTAGTAGATACCGATGTCCCTTAGATGGTGGTAGAGGTCCAACCAGGTCGATGTGTACGTGGCTGAATCGCCCTCTAGGTAAACCAAACTCTCCCAACGCTGCCCGAGTACGACGGTTAATTTTGGAACGCTGACATCGATCGCATGATCTAACCAAACTGGCAATACCTTGATTTATTGATGGCCACACGAATTTGGTAGAAATGAGCTTTCGAGTGGCACGAATGCCAGGGTGGGACACATCGTGGATGGTATGCATGATGGTCAAACGATGATTCTTTGGTATGAACGGCCGTGGTGGTCCGTGGGCTGAAACATCACAATAGATTTGTTCAGATGAGTAACCGCTATTCTTGAGTTCCAATCGAAGGGAAAAAGTTTTGGTCGTTAGAAGTTTTTGCAATTCAGGATCTTTTGTTTGGTCTACAGCGATATTGTTGAAATTTATTGCCGAGGGTGTACCAATCGCATTCACTCTAGACAGGGCATCAGCAACAAAGTTGTCTTTACCGCTGATGTGCCTTATCGACCTCGTGAAGCTGGAGATGTACTGCAAATATCGTTCTTCGTGTGGCAAGTGTGTAGAGTTGGAATCTAGAGCGTAGGTAAGAGGACGGTGATCGGTGAAAATTGTAAAATTCTTACCTTCAATCAAGTGTCGGAAATATTTAACGGCGAGCTTCATTGCTGTTAGCTCCCGACCAAACACGGAATACTTTCGTTGGGAAGCGGAAAATTTTTGAGAGAAAAATCCCAGCGGTTGCCAACCGCCGCTCGAATACTGTTGTAGCACTGCTCCTGCTGCTAAATCCGAAGCGTCAACCATTAGAGCTAACGGTTTTGAAGCGTTCGGGTAATGTAACAATGTTGCCTCCGCCAAACTTTGCTTACATTTCATAAACGCTACCTCTGTTGTAGGGTTCCATTCCAGCTTTCGAGTATCGTTTTTGCGATTTCCATGAATCAGATCCTGTAACACTTTTTGCATTTCTGCGGCACCAGGAACGAAACGTTTGTAACCATTAACGAGGGCCAAGAAACGCCTCAGTTCCTTGACAGTACTGGGTTGCGAATATGCGACAACAGCATTTACCCTTTCTGATTGTGGTTTAACGCCTTCTTCGTTGACACGCTACCCTAAGAAATCCACTTCCGTTTGTGCGAATTTGCATTTGGTGAGATTCAATACAAGTCCATTTTTTCTCAGACGATCAAAAACGATCCTGACGTGTCGCTGATGCTTCTCTTCAGACGCGGACGCAATGCAAATATCGTCGACAAAAACAATAACAAAATTCAAATCACCGAAAATGCTATGCATGAAACGTTGGAAGGATTGGCTTGCATTGCATAGCCCGAACTGCATTCTTGTAAATTCGAATAACCCAAACGGGGTAATTACGGCCGTTTTGGGTATGTCACTTTCTTCTACCGGTACGTTGTAGTATGCTCGAGCCATATCAAGAGTGGTGAAGACCTTTTTTCCCAGGAAATTGTTTAAAAGGTCGTGGATGTGGGGAACGGGATACCGATCAGGAATAGTGACACGATTTAGGCTTCGGTAGTCCCCCACAAAGCGCCATTCTCCGTTTTTCTTGGGGACACAGTGCAAGGGACTAGCCCAACAACTTTTTGACGGCCGGCAGATTCCGATCTCCATCATCATCTCGAATTCCTTTTTCGCTGCTTGAAGTTTATCCGGAGCCATTCTACGAGGTTTGGATGCGACCGGAGGATCCTTGGTCTGGATGTGGTGCGTCACATTGTGTTGAATTTCGGTTCGCATGGTAGGTGGTGTAGTTATTTCACGGTACTCCATCAACAGATCACGAAAAGGATGACTGATATCAACTGTCGTCACACCGTGTACCACCGCTTTTGCGAGTCCACCAGTAGAATGGAGCTTGGTGTTTCCGTCGATTAGTCGTTGACTGCCGAGGTCCACAAGGATTCCAAAGTAGGCTAGAAAGTCGGCGCCGATTATGGCAGTGGTCACATCGGCGATAAGAAAGTTCCATGCAAAACGACAGCGCAGTCCAAGATCCGTAGTGACAAAGCGGTTTCCGTATGAATTGATTGTGGATCCATTCGCAGCGTGCAGCTGAAAGGAAGAAGGGCCATGACATTTTTCCTTACAGGTTGCCGGAATAATAGACACATCCGACCCGGTGTCGATGAGGAATCGAATATGCGACGTTCTATCGAAAATGCGAAGACGATGGCTTAACTGTTTGCCGCCCACCTCGTTAATAGTAGGTAAACTTAGTTTTTTGTCGACTGGTAATTGCACGGACTACGGCACTGTTCTGCATCGTCGCCATACTTACGATGGTACCAACAAACGCTGTTGTTACCAGCACGTCGATTTCGCGAAGTTGATCGTGAACGGGTGCGTTGTGGATTTGTTTTCAGGCGGCGGATCTCCGAAGTCAATGCCGCAATTTGTGTTGCGAGGTCTTACTGCGAATATGGATCTTGGTTGGACGATGTTGTTGCACGAACTTCGACGGTAGCCGCTGTTGGTGGGCACAGGTCAATCATTTTATCTCCCATTTCCGCAATTTTTGACAAAGTTCCATCGTTGATACTCAGGACGGCGCGAATATTGTGCGGTAGGCGTTGCAGAAACAGCAATTTGAGCAAGGAATCGTCTACGTTCAAACCTGCAGATAATTCCTGCATTTTCGCTAGCAGATGAGTTGGTCGTAAATCTCCCAGATCGCAGGAGCTTAGTAGCCGTTCGAGACGTGATTGTGCTGTCAGTTCAAAACGCGAAATGAGTCGAGTTTTGATTGCCTCATATTTGTTCTCGGCCGGTGGATTTTTCACCAGATCTGTGACGTGGCAGATCACGGATTGGTCAATTTTTGCCACGATGTGCTGAAACTTCGTGACATCCTGTGTTACTCCTGCCAAAGCAAACTGTGCCTCAGCCTGCGCGAACCACATTGCCGGATCCGACCTCCAAAATTCCGGCAACTTGACAGCAACAGCGGCTGCTGCTGCAGGCTGTACCTGGACAATGTTGGCGTTCTGCTGCTGCTGATTATCCGTCATGATCAGTCTATCACGTCGGGGTCACCAATGTGGGAATTTCGTATGTTCCGGGTCACTTAGGACGGCAGAGGACAGCGAGACGAAATAAATAACGCGACGTTTACGGACAAGGAAAAACAACTGGTCTTTTTATTGCGCAGTAACGAATGAATACAAAATCTCTCTTTCTTCACTTTCTCTCTCTCCAATAAGGTGGCAGTGCTGCTACCACAGACTATTCATAAGCAAAATCAATTATGGCTCTAACTTTAACGGTTAAAACTAGACAATTTATACAAATTTGCTGGTTGTATGCGTTTTACGAATTAGGTCTTCGTTGAGAATAATCTCACGAATTGATGATTTAACCTAAACTGGAAAATCTTTTCGCCATCTGTAGGCGTTTTGAAATCGATTTATCAAACATTGCTACATTTTTAGTTGAATGATTTGTGGGGGACAATTCGGTCAATCGAATAAAACCGCGGCGATTACTCTGATATAAAACTATTTATTCTCCGAACGTGTTAACACGGTTATGTATAATTTTTTACTGCACTTTTTCTCTGCATAGGCTGTCTACTGTTGCGATGATGACAGGGTGGTTCATTAAATGTTTCGATGATGATAGTGTGGTTCCAACTGGTACCGCTACATTTGCCCCCCCCAGTTACACCATGAATCGAACACGGTGTCCTGTTGGTGTAATCACTGTGTGACGATCATCGTGGGGGTAACTTGACAAACCTTGATCACAAATAAAAGCAGGCTTTACTCGATCAATTGAAACCACCTGATTTTTTCCAAACACCAGGATCTCAAAATATTTTTCACCCTGTTTAAGAACTTAGTAGGGCCCCTCGTATGGTTGCTGAAGTGGTCGTCTAACTGCATCAATTCGGACGAATACATGACTGCAATCCTTCAATCTCGGATTCGTAAAGACTCGCTCCTTGGAATTACGTGCTGGTGCTTTCAAATCCGAGAACATTCGATGTAAGATCTTCGCAAATTCCGTACGATCCACATCTTGTACAGGTGCGTCGTAGAACTCACCTGGGATTCTAAGTTGTTGACCAAACACGAGCTCCGCTGCCGAACATCGGGAATCTTCACGGAACGCAGACCTTATACCAAGCAGCACTAACGGAAGACGATCTTGCCAATTCTTTGGATCCGTGCACATCAATGCCGCCTTTACTGTGCGATGGAAACGCTCCACCATTCCATTTGATTGCGGATGGTAAGCAGTGGTGTGTATGTGATGTACTCCGAGAAGATGCGTCAGCTCCTGGAATACCTCTGATTCGAATTGACGCCCCTGATCAGTGGTTATTGTTTCTGGTGTACCATATCGAGAAATCCATTCGGTGTATAAGGCCATCGCTACTGTTCGAGCAGTCATGTCTTGAAGTGGTATTGCCTCCGGCCAACGTGAAAATCGATCAACAATCGTAAGCAAATACCGGAATCCTTTAGACGGCAACAGCGGCCCTACTAAATCAACATGGATATGTCGAAAACGAGCCTTTGGCGGTTCGTAAGTCGAAAGCGGTGCGACGGTGACGAAAAATCTTCGACCTTTGGCACTGTTGACAAGCTCTAACAAACTTGGTTATGTCCTTGTTCATCGATGTCCACACAAATCTATCGGCAATGAGTTTTCTTGTGGCTCTTATCCCAGGGTGTGCTAATCCATGTAACTGATCCATTACTGCCACTCGATGTTTTTCTGGAAGGTAAGGTCGAATGCAATTATTGACGGACACATCGCAGTATATCGGAGTAGATATCGACGGAAACCGACGCTGCTGAAGGCTAAGCAAAGTTTTGTTAGAATTTACTAAATTTTGGAGATGACTATCGGTTACTTGATCCCTAGCAATACAGTTGAAATCTATTTTTGCGACAATTGCGTTTACTCTTGACATTGCATCAGCCACAATATTATCTTTACCACTGATGTGGCGTATATCCGTTGTAAATTCAGCCACATACTGTAAGTATCTTTCTTCGTGAGGTAGACGGCTGCTTGGATCGGTAGTCATGGCGTATGTCAAATGAAAATGGTCTGTGAAAATCGTAAACTGACGTCCCTCTATCAGATGTCTAAAACATTTCACGACGAGTTTCGTTGCCGTTAGTTCTCGGCCAAAAGTGGAGTGTTTCTGTTGCCTAGGAGAAAACTTTTCGGAAAAAAATCCCAACGGTTTTCAGATTCCCTCTTCAAGTTGTTGCAGAACCGCTCCCGCAGCAAAGTTGGAAGCATCCACCATGAGGCCGAGCGACTTCGATGCATTTGGATAGTGCAGTAACATTGTGTCTGCCAGCGACTTCTTGCATGCTTCAAAACAGCGTGCGGCCTGGTCGTCCCAGCAAATTGGTCTGGAGTCGTTCTTTCGGTTATCGGGGATAAGTTTCCTTAGCCCATGTTGAATGTCAACAGCATGCGGAATAAAACGCATCTAAACGTTCAATAATGCAAGGAAACGCGTAAATCCTTGACAGTTTTCGGAGCTTCGTAGTTCAGTACCGCTTTAACTCGAATAGGGAGCGGTCACACTCCATCTTTGCAAACAATATAACCGAGGAACTCAGCTTCAGGGAGTGAAAAGTTGCATTTTTCGGCGTTTATGGTTAGGCCATTTTCCCTCAAACGGTCCAGGACGATCCTCACATGCTGTTTATGCTCTGTTTCGTCGGAGGAAGCAATACAAATATCGTCTATGAAAACAATGACGAAATCTAGATCCGCGAACAGCTTGTTCATAAACCTTTGAAATGTTTGGCTTGCGTTGCAGAGGCCGAAGGGCATTCGGGTAAACTCGAATAACCCAAAAGGAGTTATTACAGCCGTTTTCGGTATGTCGGCCGTTTCGACGGGAATATTGTAGTAGGCCCTCACAAGATCTAACGTGGTGAATATATTCTTACCTTTGAAACGATTCAGAAGATCGTGTACATGAGGAACCGGGTACCGGTCCGGAATCGTTGCTTGGTTAAGACGTCGGTAGTCCCCAACGAACCTCCACTCGCCATTCTTTTTTGGAACGCAGTGTAATGCGCTCGCCCAGCTGCTGCTCGATGGTCTACAAATTCCTATATCGCACATTATCCTGAAATCTTCCTTTGCAGCTTTCAATTTCTCCGGGTGCATTCGACGAGCTTTGCATGCCACCGGCGGTCCACGCGTAACGATATGGTGGGTGACATCGTGCAATATTTCTCGATTGGCTAGTGTTGGAATGAGGATTTCCCGATAATCTGACAGCATTTCGTGGACCGGATGATTCTCATTAATAATGGTAATTCCATGTACGGTAGTAGACTTCAAACTTCCGGTAGTACGAAGGTGGGTGGTGCCATCAATTAACTGACGCCGCCCCAAATCGACAAGCAGTCCGAAATGCGCCAATAGATCAGCCCCAATGATTGCACTACTCACATCTGCTACCAAAAATCGCCAAGTAAACCGTCGTCGAAGGCCCAGATCCACCGACAGAAACCTGGTCCCGTGGGTGATGATTTTTGTGCCATTTGCTGCGTGTAGCGAAAATGGAACGGCACCTCTGCGTTTATCGGATGTAGATGTAGGTATTATAGACACGTCCGAGCCAGTATCAACGAGAAACCTGTGTCGAGTGGCATTATCGATTACAACTAGACGGCGACTTTCAAATCCGTCACCCACCTGCGCCGATTCTGGGGGGTGGAAAGCTAGTTTTTTTTTCATCTTTGTATGTGCAAGGTTCTCGGCAATGTTCTGCTGTTCCGCCGTATTACCGATGATACCAGCAAATCGAATCGTTCATCGTTCTAGACCTGGAGAGGGATCGGTTACGACTTCTAAAAGGACCACTTTTTAAGCGGCGAATCTCAGCTGTGAGCACCTCTATTTCCTCCTTCAAAGATGCAAAATCTGACGATTGTTTGGTCGCGGTGGATGTTGTGTCGACGGTGTTTACGAACACCTGTTCCCTCGTTGAAACAGTGACGGCGGAAATATTGCTAGAGCAGTCGATCATTTTATCGGCCATTTCGGCTAGTTTTGCCAAACTACCGTCGCTGATGGCCAAAACGGTTCTAACGTTGGGCGGCATTCGTTGTAGGAAGAGCATCTTCATCAGGTTTTCATCAACATTCAGTCCAGTAGCAACTTCACTCATTCGAGCCAGCAGATGAGTCGGACGGAAATCTCCGAGATCGCATGAGCTTAGAAGTTGCTCCAATCGCGCTTGCGGAGACGAAGCGAAGCGGGCAATCAGCCAGTCCTTTACCGACTTATATTTATATTCGGCCGGCTGGTTGGATACGAGATCATATACATGGCAAATCACACTCTGGTCGATTTTAGCAATTATATGCCAAAATTTAGTCTCGTGTTTGGTGATCTTTGCCAGGTTAAATTGCGCTTCAGCCTGAGCAAACCACATATTTGGATCGTTTTTCCAAAAATCAGGTAACTTTATGGAAACAGCCGCAGTTGCAGCGACGCCCGGTTCAGTCATTTTTTTAGGTTATATGACGCTTGCGAAAGTCCTCTTTTTTATTTCGGATTTAACTCGAAAATAGGCCGTTTGCTGTGATGTCTGTAAGAACTACGTAACAACGCGCGTCGGGGTCACCAATTGTGGGGGACAATTCGGTCAATCGAATAAAACCGCGGCGATTGCTCTGATATAAAACTATTTATTCTCCGAACGTGTTTACACGGTTATGTATAATTTTTTACTGCACTTTTTCTTTGCATAGGCTGTCTACTGTTGCGATGATGACAGGGTGTTTCATTAAATGTTTCGATGATGATAGTGTGGTTCCAACTGGTACCGCTACAGATTGATTACTTGGTTGATAAGGTTTATATGCACAATTTGTTTCAATTTACATAAGGATTTATATTAGGTGCTCCAGCTAATAAGACAGCTTACCAAAATTCAAACAGTCAAGATTCTAATAGCACGGATTTTTAGATAAAGGGATCCTCTAGCGCGGGAACCACCGGACTCTTATAGGACGATACAACTGTATAACCGCTGTACTGGAATCTTCAGTACAATCCACCATTTGAGATGACCATGACAATTTTCTGGTGGATCAGAACATTCAATGGGGCATCAGGACCTCAAATGGTCAGGGTATAAGGTCCCGTAAAAGATTATACGAAATACAGGTGTCCTTTTGGATGATTCAGAATAACATTAAAAGTTGTCAATCTATGGAATTTGTTTGAAAAGTTCTTGAGGCATGAATTTAATACTTTTCCACATGGTATTTATATATTAACTCTCAACACAGATAACAGACATCCAATCTGGAGTGCCCTCCTTGTGTAAATTTCTGTAACTTCCGTTTTAGAATTATTGTCCGTTTATTTACACAGCAAGTTCTGAAAAACAATGTTCGAGTCTGGATGTCTGTTCTCTGTGCTCACAGCATCATCGTGTAGGGGGAACTTTCCCCTGCCCTACATGGTGATGGTACTGGTTTGCGTTGGTGGTCAACGCTTTGCGAGGAAAAAGGTTCACAAGTGTTTGTTTGCAAATGTTGATAGGCGCTATTAACAATCAATATGCAACTAGCAATTTGAAATTGGTTCACTGTTGTAGAACCCCTGTTGATGGAAACATGTTTCGTGTACGGCTGGAAAAATTATTCGTACGCAACGATAGCATCAGTCACGCGAGTAAACCCACGAGTAAACCTTCAAAAAAAGAATTAGTCTTAGAGTTATCCGGTTTTGTTTTAAAGTATTTCTAAAAGCACAATTTGAATATTCTTGCACTTGTGATGTGGAAATTGACCCTCAAAGCCTCCTGGTTGCGGATAATCCGGAACAACCATAAAACTGGTCAATTGTTTAAAGAAGAGCTCTGCGGTTTATTTTCTATGGTATTCCTTGTGGCATCGTTTTTATAATTCTGCATTTGTTATTTGTAATCTGACTTTCAGAGTCACCAGGGTCATCATTTTAATATTACTGTAATTATGAACGACTGCTGTTTGTCAATCCATGCACATATTTGGTTCTGTCTATCTGTTTCTAGGCCATCCCGACACTCGACCTAATTGCAACCATCGAAGAACTTTGTAATGACGGCAGTAGCCTATTTTGTCTGCAACGAATCTACCAGTCTGAGTTTTGCGAACAAAGTGAGCAACACTCGGATCAACTTGGATCGAGCCGAAATCGGCTCAGTCGTCGATTAGACCATAAGAATCGAACTTGTAGTGTTGAAACGACTCATGGACCCTCGCCACTAGCATGAGCATGAGCATGAGCATGAGCATGATTGACTGCTTGCGGTTGCTACTCTGTTATTGCCAGATCGGCTGTTATTACACAGAGAACCAACAGATGATGTTTGGGACTAACATTCATCCTCAATGTGTAAAAACTGGCGATCTAGAATTTTAAAAAGCAATACCAGCGCCGACGGAACCATGCAGGTCAAATAAGGATAGGGTAGGAGTATGTTGACGTGATACTCGCTTTGATGGAAGCCGAGAACACCTCTGCACTTCCACGAGAACTCACTGGGATGTTGGATATATGGGGTAGGGTTAGCAGCATGGTTCGTTTTGGTAAACGGAACACTGAATTTAGGTAAGGATATCATTTTGATAACCATAAAATTTTAGATGTTGTTTCTGGTTTATTCTCCAGACATCCGGTTGACCGGAGATGTACAGTATAATTATTTAAAATTTTGATTCCGATTTAAGCCAACAGAAAATAGGAATGCTATTGGGGTCAGGCACAAGTGTGCGTAGTTCACAGTACTGGAATATAAAAATATCAAGAAATAAAGCTATTAGTTTAAGAATGGCAAGCATTAAAATATAAATGAAGAAAGAAAAAAAAGAAAGTAAAGTACAATCCAACACTCATTGGCCGGCAATGGTATTGTGGAAGAAATCTGTTTACAACAACCCCTCAAGTGATCATTGGAAGCAGCTTTAATCCGAGAGCTGGAAAGTGATAGCTCTACTGCTGATCCAGCAACCCATTTCAGAATGTCTGGAGAGTCACGCCCAGACTCATGGACCCTCGCCACTAGCGTATAAAAATCCAGGAAATTTTTAATTAACGAAGAATTTTCATTCAACTCAATATACATTTGACGAAGACCTCTGAATCTCAAATATATACAAATACATATCGAATCCAAAAGTAATAAAAAATTTACCTGTTCACGCTTGTAGATTAAAAAACCTTAACCAGGGAGTTCTAGCATCATGTTATGGGCACCTATGGGGTACGGTGTGTTGGTTGCGAAGTTTGTAAGACGTCTGTTGGATAATTATGTTAAATTATAATATCCCACCCATTGTATCATAAAACATCGCAGGTTGTTGAGCGAATTGGAGATAATAAAATCATTGGGTGTGGATCCAAGACTTTCTTGGTTGGTACTAAACCGGTAGTACGGAAATCAATAGAACCATACAGTTGCCATAGGGTACGTAATGATTCGAGTGATTCTAATTTTCCCAATTCCTTCAGTTGTAATTTTTTATATGAATTAGAATAGATTGCTCTTCTTGGTACAGAACGTGTGTCTTACATGATACAAAAATACATAATTTCCAGTAGTAAAATACTGCCATATTTAACAGTTTTGAAGTTTCAAAGACATAGGGTACAGAAGTCCGTCTAGAGGGAGCAAAATGTAGCATTATACTCATATAATATATATTCCTAGTGTAGGTAGTTTAGATGAAACACATTTGAGACTTTTGTGTCATACATTTTTTTAATCAGTATTTTAAATACGTTTACACTAAACCACTGTCAGATAAAGAGTTGTGAACTTGAATTACCCCTTAATCCGTAAGACTACACCAACTATAGCTAATATATAGCTTCACGTAAGAAGATTCCACACTTCTTTATGTGACCTATCTTGCCAATTTTAGCTTCTCATCCTTCTTGCATCCTGCAACCGTCTTCTCTATTAGGATACCAACTGGATTATTTGCGAAGAATTTTTTTTTTAATTCATTTGATTACCACTTCACCATCGTCGACTTAATTCTCGACATCTTCCGCTTGTATGTTTTGATATAACCGAGAAACTGCAACGCTGCCACGCGCGGGTGAAACGTACTCTGTAACGAAGAAAAAATCAAATGTTTAGGCTCAACTTGCGAACCCCCCTTTACTACTTACTGAATGTTGGGATCCACCTGCCCATCGGAATGATTGTAGCCAATTGAACAGTTTGATCACTACAAATGCCCGCACTCCAAATGCAGTTTTTATGACTGCGAAAGATCCAGCAGCGTAGGAACCAAACAACAATTTTCATACAGCTCACGGTACTCGCACTGCAGATAGTAAGGGGTGTCCACGATGAAATTGCCACACTATGAAATTGCTCTAACTTTTTAACCGTTGGGTAGAATTTAATGAAAATTTGGGTGGATTTAGTTCATAGTGCATTATTTACATCCTGCAAGTCCTGTGATCAAAACTCGCGGAAATGGAGTCGAAAGAACAGCTCGTGCGTGATAAAATCTTGCGCATTCATCACGAGAACAAGGATCTCTCGCATCGTTCCATCGCTAAAACGTTGGGAATCGCGAATTCCACGGTGTCGCGAGTGATTAAGCGGTTCGAGGAACGGTTGACCACCGATCGGAAGCCCAGAAGTGAAGGAAAAAGTATTCCGTACAACACCAAAAATCACAACCGCGTAGTTGGGGCCTTCAACCGAAATCCGAACGCCTCCGTTCGGGATTTGGTTAAGAAGCTGCACCTAAGCCGAAGTTTTGTCCAGAAGGCCAAAACTAAGGCTGGGCTTCGAACGTTCAAGGTACAAAAGGCCCCTAATCGCGATGAGAAGCAGAACAAGTCCGCCAAAACCCGTGCCAGGAAGTTGTACCTCAACATGCTGACGAAAGTTGAATGCTGCATCATGGACGACGAAACATATGTGAAGGCCGACTTCAAACAGATCCCCGGCAACCTGTTTTTTACGGCCAAGGATAAGTTCAGCGTTCCGGAGCATGTCCGCACTTAGAAGATGTCCAAATTTGCGAAGAAATTCCTGGTTTGGCAAGCCATCTGCACGTGCACCTTTCGTGACCCAGGACACGATGAACGGACAGGTGTACATAAAAGAGTGCCTCCAGAAGCAGCTGCTTCCTCTCCTGAAGGCCCACAACGTCCCAACAATCTTCTGGCCGGATTTGGCCTCATGCCACTACTCCAAGGACGTGCTGAAGTGATATGCGGACAATAAGTTTAATTTCGTGCCGAAAATGTTCAACCCTCCCAACACTCCGGAGCTCCGCCCCATCGAGAAGTACTGGGCGATTATGAATCAGCACCTTCTTAAACGACCTAAGGTAGTGAAGACAGTCGAGGAACTGAAGAAAGTATGGGTTTACATGCAAAAAACGGTTGATTCACAGGTTGTGCAGAATTTTATGGCCGGGGTTAAGGCCAAGGTGCGGGCATTTGCGTATGGACTGTAAATAAAATACGAGTAAAATGGTAAAATGAAGTTTAATAGTTATTTCTCAATTCCTGAAAATTTGATGGCAATCGGATGAAAACTCGAATTTTGCGAATCAATTTTGTGGGTGGCAATTTTTTCGTGGACACCCTTTAATGGGGATTGTTGAGAGCCGTGTGCTGCCAGAGGCACTCCCACAATGTGTCTTCGAACGTGGCTTGAACACAAATAATTCAATCAGCGGTGGGTCTCAGTTGAATGGACGAAAGGCAGAAACAGATTTCCAACGAACCTAAAGAAGGGTTCGGTTTTCGTGCTGCATTCAATTATCTTACACTCAGCTCTTGACGATTCACCTCAGGTGCCACCCAGCCGCGAACTCCTTGGCATTCATCACTACTCGCTCCATTTTAGTCTTGCCAATCTTTATGCAAATCGGTGTAAATTTTTCCTGCTCTTGAGGTTGAAGTTGAACGATCTTCAAAAATGACATCAAATATATTTTGTTTTTTTTTTTAATCACCGTTGTCATGTGTGTGTGTGCTGGAAGAAAATAATTTATCTCCTCGCACGCACATATTCAAATGTATGTGCAGCAAGAATATTGTAGCACGCTCATGAATCATGAATGACGACTGAACGATACGATACAAAAATTGACAGCGCAACTCATCAAATTCACTCATCAAAGGCAATTGGTGAATTTAACAACACAGCTAATGTTTGCCCTACGTATAATAAACATTGAAAGAGATGTCATAATAACCCCACTGCAAAAATGATTGCCCTTAAAAACTGACGCAACATTCCCCCCGTAACGCAAACTGTTTACCAAACGTTTGCTGGGACATGAATCATACTAAAGTTAATTGTAAGGGTTTTGTACAAATAAACAACACTGAACAATAACGATGATAAAGACCTATAGCAACGACGCACACACTATCAAATCAGCTACATTACGATGACTAAAAATTTCTTGCAAACTAGACAATTTTTCGTATACTATTCGCAAAATCTGAAAGCACCTTTGGTAGTATGCTGGTATGAAAAACATCTCCCGTTTTGAGTTGATGTCATCCCAACGCGTGAACTACAAGTGCCATGATCAGATTGCTGAAGAAGAACTATTGCTTGTTCTCTGGCAGGAATTTTTTTTGTCGGTGTATACAGCAGCTAATGAGATTAATGGTTCGCACTATCAACACACGTTTGTGCTACGAGACGGCGACGAACAGTTCGACCGGAAACTGATAACTGAAGGGTTCTTCTCGACTTCGCGTATGAACTTGGTGTCCGTTCTCGCATCCGTTTTCCGCTTCCTGCCTCTGCCAGGGCGATCCACCACTGATCCAAACGTTTTAAGCTTCAGAAGAATTTTGCCAACCGCTGCCTTACTGATACTGTACTTCTTAGCGACAGCCCGGTGCGATTCACCGTTTTGCACATCACGAACGACCAATTTTCGGATACACAAGGGAATTGCTTTCGAAAGCACTGCGTTCTCCATTTTTTTCAATTGAATCAAATGCGATCACGTATACAAATGCACCAGGTTGAGCCGTTTGCTTCAAAACATGTCAAAATATCAAAACATAAACAATCGAGGGGTCTTCCAATGGAAACTTTTCGAAAACATATCGATTTTTGAAGTGGGCACTTTATTTTGTCACTGTTTTTTTTTCAACACAAATTGTTTTTTTTTTCTTTAAGTAAAACTCCTTTTTTTCAGTATTCCATTAGTGAAACTTAAAAAGAATATAAAAAATAAAATAAGAAAAAAAACTACACTGTGTTTACTTTAATTTGAACCAAGTAAATGAGAGAAATTGAAAAAAACGAAGAGGTGGACACTTTATTTTGCCTATCAGTGTAGAGAGAGATGATTTGAGAGATGATTCATTTACCATTATTCTATATATTTCAGCCTGCCGAAGGTTGGTCCAATGCTGCACCACCAGGAGAATACCCTTACATTATTTGTCTGGCAACTGCACCAAAACAGGGAGAGTATTATGTGTATTTACATGGAAAAATCATATTTTGTGGTCAGCAAGCAGCCATGTCTACTTGAAATAAAAATAACTTCTTGGAAATAAAATACCTAATTAAAGCCTGTTCACATTTTTCTGATCCGTTTAGTGGGGAATAAATCCGAAAAAAATAGATCTTACAACCTTGCTTTAAACATTTTTATTATAGCATTCCAAAACCCAAAACAGAAAAAGAAAACTTAATTTTCGGTAAAAATAAACGATTGCAAACAGTTATTTATTAACGTTTTTCGCTTGTCACCAAAAGTACCGAAATTTGAGTAATCCATGTTTACCGATAATTTCAGTATGTGCACTTTTGTGCGGTTATCGGTATTTTTTACCGAATTTTCGGTACTCTGGTCTTAGCGTGTAGGAAGCTAATTCAAGAAGATCGACTAAGTCCAATGACGTCTATATAAGGTCTGGCCCAGTAGCCACAACAATATTAGTGGAATGAGCTAAATTCGCTCATAACACTAATACCACTGCACTCCTTGCGCACGCTACACAAAAGCTCGGAAAGTGCTACGTCATACTATTTATTTTGAATTATTCGCTCCGTGATTGTTTATTGTATGCGCTATAAAATTTAATTTTTCAACCGATTCCAGTCTACCGATGATGGAAAATTGGCTCTATATCGCTACTCGATTGTCAAGTCTCAGCGTTTGAAAGTTTGTGTGGCAAAAATTCAATTACCTCAGTTAAATTCACTTTAATGATCCATGTTATCGGGAGGAAATGCTTCTGCTTAATAAATGGCATTTGTATCATGATTATTTCCACAATTCAGCATTTATAACAAACGTTTGAACCGATTTTTATACCTGAACCTATGCCCGCAAATAGAAAGTTCAATAGTGTTACGTCATCACTCGTCGGCTCAACAATGTTTACATGATGTAGAAGGAGATGTTCGCTCATCACTATGAGGCACCAGCATTGAACATTAATGTTTTTGGCTAGAATGAAAGATATGAAGAGAAAGTTTTGATAGTTCCGCTAGTGTGCGGCAGGCTTGGAAATATAACAGATGTTTTAGGAAATTGAGCGAAAAGGGCATGTATACAGTGGTACTCGAACCAACGACATTTTTTGCCTAACATGCATGACAAGGGAATGGTGACTCCACGAATCCTTGTCCAGTCAACAAATCCTTCAACTGCCTTAGGCTACCCCCCTGAGGAATCCCCGTTATATAGTTGTTAAAGGAACAGTGGAAATTTTTAGCATAAATGATTTATTAAAAAAAGTTAAGACAAAAGAAAATTTCACGGCTATACTGAACTTTAGACGAAAGTGGGTTGTTTTTCAAGATTCGCCAAATCAACAAAGATTGAATCACATTCATGCAACATGGATTCAACGTGGATGGCTCGCTCCAATTAACATTAGTGTTGATTGAAAAGTCTCACAGACCTCGAGCACTAAAAAATCTTAAGGATTTGGCTGTATACTACAGGGCATCCAAAAGCGCTTAAAGTGTTTTTTTGGGGAATTCGTCCCGAAAGTGACCACCTTTCTTAAGTCAAAAGACTTCTCCAAAGAGCCGCCCTTGTGTTGAACAATTGTAGCCCAATTTTTCCCAAAAAAAGTTAAAAAAAGTGACTAATTACTAAAAATAGTGACTTTAGTTAAAAGGCCTTTAAAAAAGGGACTTTAAAGTGACCGCCTCAAAAAAAGTGACCAAGTCACTAAAAAGTGACTTGCTACCAGCCCTGTATAGAGTATCTTGATATCAAATGACATGTACATTATTTCCAGTGAAAACTAGATGTATAGTTGCAGATATCAAGATACGTAATATAAGCAGTAGTGTGAACTAGAGCCCCTATTAGGAGTCACGCAAAGAGGAACATACAACACTTATTTCGATTAGCCTCAGATTGGCCTCTTCCGTTGCCGTTCGGCTTCCGTTACATCCGGCGACATCTATTCTAGAGCACATTTTCAATACGTCGTTAGTAACATATTGCTATCATCAAGAAATCAATGTAGTTTTGGAAATTACAGGGGATAGACAAAATGATCGGGACAGGCAAATTTTTGATCAACTTTGCAGTGCTCTAACTTCATGAAATATTATCCGATTTCAATTGTCTAAGAAGCATTCGACGGGGAATTCAATGGAATTTTATGTCTCGGTAACATGGTCACCGCCATGTCACCGGATACCGGAGTTGTTCCGGGTTTCCGGAGGGGCTATTTTACATGTTGACTTTGCGATGAATTTTCGTACAAGATGACGTTGTCAAACTTTTTTTGGGGCCAATTACGATTTTACTCGAAAGCATGCCGTGCAGCAGCTCTATCTTCATGATTTTTCATAACTATGATTTTTATACACTTGAGAAAGCTATTGGCTACATTGGCCATTCCCTGGACAACTGCAACGACCCCGGGGGAACCTGTAGTAGGGGCCAATTACGATTTTACTCCTTCTTCTTTTTCTTCTTTCTGGTTGCTTCGCCTCGCGAAGCATATGTTAGGGCCAGTGACTGTGACTATATGCCCGAAGATTTTACTCCAAAACGTGTAAACAAGCTACCTGTACTGTCAAATGACGTCATGATGCAATGTTCTACACCAAATCCTTTTTACACGTATTTTTTTGCTACCAAGCTACCTGAACTGTCAATTTGTTTGCTCATTTTTTACGCGAGTTTTCGAAATAACAGTTCACGATGGCTACGATTCTTACCGAGTTTCAACGTGGCCGGATCGTTGGTGCGCGAGAGGCAGGAGCTTCGATTGCCGAAACGTGCAAAATAGTCGGCGTTTCGAAAACCACCGTTTGTCGAATCATGGCGGAGTATGAGGCCGGAAAAATTTCACCCGGTAAATGTACTGGACGGAGACGAAAGCTTGGTAGTCGACAGCAACGGGCGTTGAAACGGATTGTTAAGGCGGATAGAAGGATTTCGGCTTTTAAAGCAACAGCAGCCTTGAACGACTTAATTGAAGAATCTGTATCAACAAGGACTGTCCGGAGGGAGCTGCACAGGATGAACCTGCGTGGGCGGGCAGCAATTGCCAAGCCGCTTATAAAGCCAGCGAATGCAGCGAAGAGGAAGCTCTGGCGTAAGCTCTATGCCGCTTGGACAGAAGCCCAGTGGAGGAATGTAGTCTATTCAAATGAATCCTCTTTCACGCTCTTCCCAACAACCGGGCGGGTGTACGTGTGGCGTTTTCCTGAAGAGGAGTACGACAAAGATTGCCTGCTTCCCACTGTGCAGCATGGTGGGGGATCGGTAATGGTCTGGGGCGCGATTTCCTCGCATGGGGTTGGTCAAATTGTCGCTGTAAAAGGCAAAATGAAGGCTGACCACTACAGGACTATATTGGATGAGCAGGTATTTCAACTGTTGGTGACATATGTACACTACAAAGAGTTATTACTTTTAAATTTCAATTAGGTGCTTCCCATGATGCGATCCATTTTCCCAGAAGGGAACGGCGTCTTCTAGGATGACAACGCTCCCATCCACACAGCGAAGTCCATCAAGAAGAAGTATGAGGATCACGCAAGTGATTTCGATCACCTTGAGTGGCCTGCTCAGTCACCGGACATTAATATTATTGAACCATTGTGGTCAACATTGGAGGCAAGGGTGCGAAATGTTTTCCCACCACCTTCGTCTTTGAAGGAACTGGAGAAAACTTTGATCGACGACTGGTATAAAATACCTGTAGACGTGATCCAAAACCTCTACAGCTTTATCTCAAGGTGGATTGAAGCCGTTCTTGATGCGGACGGAGGAACCACTCGCTACTAATAAAACCCACTCTTCCCCATACTTCATCAAATTATTTCTTGCATATCCGAACCAAAGCTAAATAAATTGATCCTTGAAGCTGAACATGTTGACTAGCTAGTGAATCTTATAGTTCACATTTTCGTAATTGGCCGAGTAAAATCGTAATTGGCCGCTACGACAGGTTCCCCCGGGGTCGTTCCAGCGGTCCAGGGAGTGGCCAATGTAGCGAATGTCCTTCTCAAGTGTATAAAAATCATAGTTATGAAAAATCATGAAGATAGAGCTGCTGCACGGCATGCTTTCGAGTAAAATCGTAACTGGCCCCTACTACAGGTTCCCCCGGGGTCGTTCCGGTGGTCCATGGAGTGGCCAATGTAGCCAATGTCCTTCTCAAGTGTAAAAAAATCATATTTATGAAAAATCATGAAGATAGAGCTGCTGCACGGCATGCTTTCGAGTAAAATCGTAATTGGCCCCTACTACAGGTTTCCCCGGGGTCGTTCCGGCGGTCCAGGGAGTGGCCAATGTAGCCAATAGCCTTCTCAAATGTATAAAAATCATACTTATGAAAAATCATGAAGATAGAGCTGCTGCACGGCATGCTTTCGAGTAAAATCGTAATTGGCCCCTACTACAGGTTTCCCCGGGGTCGTTCCGGCGGTCCAGGGAGTGGCCAATGTAGCCAATAGCCTTCTCAAGTGTATAAAAATCATATTTATGAAAAATCATGAAGATAGAGCTGCTGCACGGCATGCTTTCGAGTAAAATCGTAATTGGCCCCTAGTACAGGTTCCTCGGGGGTCGTTCCGGTGGTTCCGGGAGGGGCCAATATTGCCAAAGATCCACTTTTCGTTTATAATAAGCTTTGTGGTAAAAAACAAGAAAAAAAGCTGTGACATAGCATGTTTTGAGTAAAATAAAGAACTGACTGCATCCAGGACCCTTCATCAGAACCTGTTTCACGGAAATGGCCATATCTCGGTCAATGTAAGGCCGATTCCTGTGATTGACCTTTCATTCACTTGGGAAATGTTCGTTTTTTCGTGTTTACTTAAAAAAAAAATGTTTGACAACGTCATCTTGTACGAAAATTCATCGCAAAGTCAACATGTAAAATAGCCCCTCCGGAAACCCGGAACAACTCCGGTATCCGGTGACCATGGCCAATTTTGTTACCGAGACATAAAATTCCATTCCATTCGAATGCTTCTTAGACAATTGAAATCGGATAATATTTCATGAAGTTAGAGCACTGCAAAGTTGATCAAAAATTTGCCTGTCCCGATCATTTTGTCTATCCCCTGTAGTTTCGATTCCTATTTTTGAACCAAGCTATAAACTTTGCGACGAATACGACAATAGATCGTTATGGAGAAGTAGTTCGTGACTTATGCCT